>OY987284.1:15043950-15339978 GCA_963920785.1 Sphagnum contortum
GTTGTTGCTACTCGTGCGACCTTCAGCGGTTTTTTCCTGGTGTTGAGAAGCGCCTATGACTCTCAGTCTCTGTACCTTGCATCATGTCTGAAATGTTCTCATGAGTTATGGACAAAAGACACTTTGACACAGACGCCAAGGGAGTTGCGTATGGTAGTAGATCGGAATATAACTAGTTGACCGGTTTAGAGATCTCTTCCAGTAAGCTCTGGAGACAGCTATTCATGACGTCGTGTTGTTTTTCCAAACGCGATGTTTTGCAATGTGCTTGAGTGTAGTGTAGAACTTCAATTTGGCAAGTAGAGCTGGAAGAGCTCTGAGGCGAGGTTTCTAGTTTCTATTGACTAACTGGTAAGTGGTAAGTGTTGTGCAGCAGTTGAAAAAAGAGTATGGCAGGATCTGCACCTGAAGGTACCCAGTTCGATGCTCGCCAGTATGACGCCAAGATGGACAGCATGTATGTGCAGCTCTTTCTTGCTGTCCCTCATGTTTTTTCTCTTTCTGCCCCACCTTGAAAGCTTGACTTACCTTTCACAAGAAGCTAGACTTATTGTTGTATAGAAATTTCGAGGGATGAAAGTGCTCCAGAGATGGCGGTCTGCAGAGTTTTGTGTGCTGTATGTTCTGACATTCATTCTGCACGGTGGTTTTCCTACTCTTGCCTTTGAAATGCGACATTTGCACAGTCATCTACTTTGTTGTCAGACTGGCACATGATGAAGAACTGCTTTGTAATGCGCATTGTGCAATTTATGTGCCTTGCATGGTGTTATTGTAAAAGATTCTCAGTTCTAGATAACTGAGACAGTCTGAGAGGGTGCAGCATGGCTCATTAGCTAAAGAAAGAATTTATACTCAAGGAAAGGAATGCAGATGAGACACCAATTTCTGATAGTTCCTTCTCTTGGTGTCAAAGCTTTGCGATGTTTCCTACTGTTCCTGGAGATTCCCAAGTGTGCTTAATGCACTTCTTGCCCATTGGTTTGCCGGTGTGAGAGAACCCCTGGGGATGGAGGCTGGTGGTGCTCATGTGAGGATCAAAACTGGTGTACCTCGTTGGAAAGAAAAGGTAAATCTCTACAACTTTTCTTCTGTTTTTTTTTTGCTTTTGCGAAGTTTGGAGAGCTTGAGCTCATTTAGAGGACATTACTTTCTCAATTTGGTCCTCGAAAGTTGTAGTTCTGGTTGCTTTGATGATGAACCAGATCCTTTGGTTTTCTATCATCTTCATCATCTTGAATATGATGGAGTTGGAAGAAACATGTGAGCTTGCTCTTCATCTCTTCCCGAAGCATTGATCTGGTTTTGCTCCCAGAGATGTGTTTCTATGAAGTAATCACCCCTTGAGGATCTGCTCTGTGTCGTCATTGTCAGAAGTACTGCTAAATCCTGACATGTGATTGATGTTCATGGTGCAGTTGAAAGAGGTATGTATGCAAAGAGTGCGGCAGGAACGCTACCAGTTGCTCTGGAAGATTCGAAATGGAGGCCAGCCTCCTTCAATGTCCACTGTCCACAATAGCAAGGTTTTGTCATGATGCTTATCACCTTCTTTCCATTCTTTCACTCTCACCTTCATAAGTGTTTTGGGGCAAAGACTACCAACAGTCCATCAAGAGCAGATCAACAGTCTTGTGCCTGATTTTCAGTTTGTCTTGGGTGCCATAGGAAGTTGTAGCATCAGCTTTTGGATGCATTGTAGCTGATGAGCTCAACAAAGTGAAGCAAACATCACTGAATGGGCAAGGCCCTCATGTGGATGGACCGAATGATGAGGCATCTGGAGAGGGTGATATGCTATGGCAGTATGATACCATGCCATTGCCATTGCCAGCAGAGCTAGCCGATGAAGATTATGAGGAGCTCATGCTTGTCATGGAACGTGCTCTCTATGATGATGTGCAAGCAGAGCTGCAGATTCAAGGTACAATTAAGAACTCTTTACCAGAAAGAACCTAGTCACTTTTATCCTTGTCATTTGCATCACCATTTGCTCAGAGATTGTTTCCTGGGGTGAATCAGTAGGAATTTGAGATGCAAAGCATAGGCAAAGGTAAAAGCAACCCAAAAGTTTAGGAGTGTTATCTGCTCAGAAGAGTGTATGTTCAGAACGGCGTTCATTGTTCTTATGAAATGTTGTGCAGAGGTCAAACTGCTGGAGGAATACGAAGCTTCACGGGCTATAGAAGATGAATCACTGTCAGAACTTTTTGAACATTGGCAAGGGCTTCAAGTAGGTTTTCCTATGTACTTCTCTGTTGTCTATGCTTTCTGTACAAATATGCTTTCAATCCCATGGGATACTCTCATGTCTGCCCTGTGGAAGCAGTGTGGAAGGATCATGTTCATAGGAAATGAGTCTCATAGGTGTTTGTCATGAAATTTGGCAAACCATTTTTGCAGTTAATACTAGATTACTGGATTGGCTTGCATTGGCATGTGTGGGTTTTAGATTCTTTGCACTGTTGGTTATTTTCTGTTTCCATGCTGTATGAGTCTTTGAACAAGGCATTACACAAAGTAGAACTATGACTCCCCATAACAATCTCTCAAAAAAGACTAAAATTCCTGTGAGCTTGAGCCATACATTTGATATTCAGAACCTCTCCACCCTATAAGTAAAACTTCTGATGAAACTTCCTCCATTGTGTAGGAGGGAGGGGTTTTATGCCCTCTGTGTAAAGCAAGGCGTTTGCAACAGAACAAGCAGGTTATAACATGTGGATGTGGCAAGTTCCGACTTGACACCCAAGATGACCAGGTATGCAACTCTCAGTGCATTCTTTACTATTTAAATCTAAATATGTTTTGTCTGAATATGCCTCCAATCCTCTGAAGACCCTATTATGTGTTTTCTCATTGCATGTTGTTGGCATGTAACCAAGGTACTAACTTATATTGATTGGAAAGGTCTGTTGTGTTCCTTAATTGCAGTGAGCAACATGTACATCGAAACTACTTCTGTATTATAGGAGTGAATTTTTTTTTCATAATTAACATGTTCTTATGCAGGTGGGCCTGGAATTTCTACAACAACGTTTGGCTGATGTTCACCAAGAACATAGGGACTCAGGTTGTCATGCCCAGCCTTCATTTTCTTTGGAGGACCGATTTGGCATGGCAGCCTTGTATATGACATGCTCTATTTGCAGAATCTTGGAGTGGGTCTTGTGAAAACAGGAGCTTGTATAGAGCATGGTAAGCTAGGTTCCTTAAATTTGACAAATCTGGGGTTTCCCCCCTTGGAGATTGTGCTTTTGCCCACGAGTTCATTTCATGCAGGCCCGCTCTTTTCTGTACAAAACATAAAGAACCATTTTGTATATGGTTAAATGAGTAACTTTTACTGAGCTTACTGAAATTAATTTAATTAATTCTTCATGATAACTAGATAACTAAATTTGTGAAATTCTAATTAATAGTTTTATAAGGTACATAACTATAATGTTATTTATTAGTTTATAGTTGATTAATAGCTTGAAATGAAAATTTATCAAATAAATCAGTAAATATTTAATATAGATATATTGAAATAGCTAATTGTTGATTAAATAAACAGATTAAACTATTAATTAACATATTGTAAATTATTATCATTTGTTCAGTATTGAATTATTACATATAATTTCTGGCTGATTAACTTATTAAATTAATATTGTTAATATTATTAATTGATCAATAATAAATAATAAATTTAAATGATTAACTCATCTAATAATAACTTTTTATTTAATTAATTAATTACTATTCCATAGTTTACATTATTTAATCAATTAATTTATAGTACTATTTTATGAACAATTAATGTTGGTATAAAATGATGATTATGTCATTTGAATATGACCTCACCACTATAATTTAATTATACATTAAAATAAACCTGATATATTTGTGAACAAATCATAATATAAAATCAAGATGAAAGTGTTCATTTAGATATGTTCATAATATGAAGTAATATGTGTTTAATATGCGTTGAATATAAGCAAAATGTTTTTAAATATGTTAAATAGATTTTAATATATGCTTCATATATTTTGATTACATGTTAAATATATTTTCAATGTAGTCCAAAACACCTTAGTGCACAGAAAATGTATACGCACATCACAAGAAGTAACCAAGTTACAACTAAATTTACGACTAAATGAACATTAACGGCCTATTCTTGGATGAAAAACTTAAGAAGTTAGTTAATATGGAAGGATGCACAATTTAAAAGTTGGACCATAGTAGCAAAAATAGTGAAAATTTAGAAAGATGATTACTAGTTGTAAAAATTATAAAACATAATTGCAAATGACAAATAGTCACATACAGTCGCAAATTGCATAGTTACACATAATACAAGATTTCTTGTAATGATAATATGCAAAAACGTAACAATGGTTCTCAACTATTTACATCATGCATGCATGTTGCATACATTAATTAACATCTCACAATCTTGCACTTTTAGCCTTTAAAGCTTTCGAATAACTAATGTGCATTTTTATGCGCTAGCCTTAGTCACATGTTCAACTTGCTAATATGTAAGGCTTAATATATAGTTCATGAATGAATAACCATAATTTTTTTGACATATTAATATTTTTTTACTTGCACATCTAGCTTTGGATATATAGCCCATTGAGAATCCTTATAAGTCTTCAAATTACCATCAAATCCAAGGCTATGATAACTTCCAAGTCCATATTGTGCAATAAATCCCATTCAACGACACATCATCTGAGTTCAAGCATTTGGGAGAATGTGATGTCTATTGTAATATTATGGAGCACAATAAATAAAGGGAAAAAGTTTTAAAACTTGAACCTTAAATTGTTATGAACTCTTTTGATTCCATTATCTTGCTAACACATAGTCTAGTCTGAATTCCTTTGAGCTACCAAGCAAGTGGATTTTTTTTTATACTAAATTTAATTTTTTTGTGAACTTTGTTAACTTATATATATATATATATATATAGTCTTCTTCCTTTCAATCAACAAGCAACTAATTTTGAGAAACTTGTCAATAGTTTAAAAAATTATGATCAAGGTTGCAAAATTTTAAATTTTTTTATACATTGAATATTTACATTTTTTGTTTTTTTTTTATTAGTTTGTTGAAGAGAGTTACTAGGGAACACATCAAAAATCTTGTTTATTGATTGAAGGAACAATCCATGCCCCTAGAGAGGTTTGGACATTTGACTATTTGATAATTTTGAGAGAAACCAATAACTAAAATCATGAGACCTCTAGATAATTGAAAATTTGAGATTAAGAAGGTTGTGCATCATACAATTTACAATTCATGAGTAAATTCAAAGTATCAAGATAAGTTGTGTGGTGAACTTCAATATCCCACTTGTGATGAAGAAGTTTTTTTAAAGCGAAGAAAGTGCAAACTAATTTTGAACCTATATTTGGCTAGAAGCTCAATAGCTCTTGAATTGAAATGAAAGCAAATTACGAAGGGGGCTAGGGAGGAAGGATTGGAAAAATGGGATAATGCATACAATAATTTGACTTCAAAATGTCCAATGCATTTAACACCTTTGTAGGTATGTGCTATGATCTAAGCTTGATTTTGTGCCACTTGTCCTTTGCACCTTTGATCAAATTACCACCTCTTGTGTTAGTGCCTCCTCAACTCCCACTTTACCGGCCTTCATAGGCATTGCCATTTTGTTCACTAGATTTGTTGCACAATGCCAATAGCAACAAGGAATAATCATACTTTAAGCAAAATTGCCACAAAGTTCAAAAATGTTCATAACACTATGACAAGCTTTGAGAGTACAAGATTCAAGAATCACAACGAAAGTTGACAATATGCTTGTGAGTAGATGATGGAACAATGATGATCACAAAATAAGCAAGAGAGCATCGACAAATGATATATTGAAAGAAGACATGGTATAATACTGGAAAATCATAAGGACATAAAAGGAACACACCAAAGAACACAAGAAGGAGAATGGAACCTGGAGACGTGATAAAGAAGAGACTAGGATACACAGAGATTATGATAAATGTTGCAACATTAGGACATAAATCTGCAAGAAGGCGCCACAATATGCATCAAGGTAATATGCTTTGGATATGATAACTCTCCTCAAACCATGAAATCGTGCACATTAGATTATTTCATAATCTCCTTACAAAAGTTTTATAATCAAATTCTAAATTGAAAGCCTTGAATATTATGCAAGAGATACAACATTCGTGTCAACTATCTTCAGACCATGAAATTGCACACATTACAATATTTCATAATCCACTTCAAAAGTGTTACAATGAAACTTTAAATTGAAAGCATCAGCAAGGAGATATGCTCAAGATACAACAACCATGTGAATTGTACTAAGACAATGAAATCACATAGAGAACATAATTTATTTCATAATCTCCTTGTAAATTTAGTGCCACAACAAGACTTTGAAATGAAAAGCATCGTGAACTTACTCAAACCATGAAATTATGCACATAACATTGTTTCATAATCTCCTTGTAAAAGTGCTACAACTAGATTCTAAAATGAATGCATCAAGTAATATGCACAACAAACAATAACCATCATTTGAATTATATTGAAACCATAAAATCGCACACAAAATGTTGTAAAATCCCAATCCACATCAAAAGTGTTATAATGAGACCACAAAATGAAAACATCATCAAGTGAATAATATACTTTGGATATAAATATTAAATTTTTTTTGAATCCTTTCAATTTGTCTCAAGTGAGACTTGAGAATTAGTGCATTGGATTATCTTTAATTTCACCACAATTATGGTATTAATTCATTTGATATTTCATTATCTAATATCCTTGATTTCAAGTCTTCATTTTGTGCTTGGTGAAGTTTTTCAAGTCATAATTGTTTGTTAATGGTGTTGAAATTGTGTGCAAGCACAAGTATCAAATCCTTGGCACAAACTTCATTTTTGTATGGTTGTTGTAACCCTAGGTTTCCCCGAATTAACTTAATATGCATGTTGAAAGAAATACACTTTGACATTACAAATGAAAATTTACAAACTTGCAAAGTTGAAAAGAATGCAAAATTTGAGGTTTTAGGAAATAATTGTCACCCGGAAGGAAGTTGTATGATGCCATGAACAAGGGTGAATGCATAGTAAGGTGTAAAAATTTGTGATTGTCAAGTCTATTTTGAGAGTTTTTTTAAATGTATTTTTAAACACAAAAATTGTAAAGAATAGAACAATTTTGAAACAATTTTAAAGTTGATTTTTTTTCCATGTCCAAGTTAGTGGTGCCCTACTTTCAACTTTTCCAAACATTTTTATTTATTTAGTATTGATCATAAAAAAATATTTGTTTGGATATTGATGTATTTTGAGATTTTAAAACTTTTATTACACAAATTTTTTAAAATGAAGTTCATAACATATTTCATATTTCTCAAAAAAACATTTCCTAAGTGTCACAACCTTTGAAATTATAGCATGTTCCAAAATTATGCAAAAATCTTCAATTCCATTATAAATTATGAGTGTATAACTTTATTTTTAATGGATTGTGACCATACAATGGAATTATCTAGATTGCAAAGTTCATATTTCATTGAACATTAATGTTTTTTGGTGTATTATGTGAAACAAGAAGCATAAAAAAGTTAGTTTCATTTATTTATTCCATTTTCTTAAATAAATTCAACTTGCATATGAGTTTTATATAATATAATGTGTTCAACCCAAATTGTTTTTGCCATTGGGACATCTAAAAAATCCACTAACACAGAACCACCTATCATCGAACACATACCTATCACTAAACACTTTTCAATATTTTATTGGTTCCTTAGAAATTGAATGATTTTTATGTCATTGGATGCACAAATTGGAGGGCTACAAATTTTCTTTGTGTACTAGAAGTAAGACAACATAGAAAACATAGGAAAATGATGATTGATAGTTTGCTTCAATTTTTTTGAAAAAATAACTCTAAACCTTCTCTAGTTCCAACCTCATATCTTCCTCATTTTTAGTCCGTTTTGAATGATTTAAAACCTAATGGGTGCACCAATTAAAGCTTTACAAAACTTTTTTGTATTATAGAGGCAAATATGATGGGTGCACCAAATAATCTTTAACAAATCTTCTTTGTATTGTAGTGGCAAAAATGTAATAATCCAAGATCTTAAGCTTGAAATCCTCATTTGTTTTAATTCACCCATCATCAAACATTGAACCCCCTTAGACCAAACACTCCATATCTTGCCCATTCTTTCATTGAATTGAAAGTTTTTTGTAGTGTTCGAAGTGTTAGGTGTAAGGTTTAAAATGTTCTTCAAGTTTCAAAATCAAAAGAATGTGTGAAGATTCAACCTTGTTTAAATGTTCACTCACTAGCCTATCTATCCTATAATATGTTTTTGCTTACTTTTTACCCATAAATGGAATCATTGTAAAGGATAATTCACAAAAGTGATTTAAGTTTCAAACACTAATTTGATGAAATTGAAAAACAACCACCATGATGATCAAAGGAATCAAACTACTAAATGATTGTGCACTACCCACATTAGAGAAAAAAATGAAGAAAAAATTTCAAGACAATATGCAATGCAAGGCATGTTTCAAATAATAATTAAGAATAATTTAACCTTAATACAAAACTTTACAAAGACAACAACTTTGTTTGAGAGATTAAATGGTGCTAGTTTTATTCTTTTATGATTGTTTATCTCAACAATAAAACTACAAGGTTCTTGCTCCATCTATCCATGTAAATATCACATACCCATTGCCCAAAGCTATTTACCCTTATAAGTAGTCAAACGATCTTATTTTTCTTCTTACAACTTTCATCCCTTCATAATTTCTTCCAAATGTACTCCCATAATTTCCCCCCAAAGTGTTCATCCTCATTATTGTTGTGATCAAAAACACTTTTCGTAGCTTTCTACAATTGAACATCCCCCCCCACTTAATAAACTTTTTATATTTAATTCACAACATCCTAGTACCCACTATGTTCTAACATGCATCACACATAACACCCATACAAATATGATAAGCCAACCACCCTACACAAAGGTACAAACTCAATTTTCTATATACATAAGAATACCATACAAATTGGTGGATGCCCTACTTAAAATGGCAAAGCTCTTCCTCAATGTTGTCCTTCTTTTTATACCAAGAACCTAATAGTTTTAACCATATGAGTCCAACCACATTAATAGAAGCCACATTTGCCCCTTAAACTTGTGATTTTTATCATCTTTTTCAAAAACAAATTCAAATATTTTCAATATCACTTTATTTTTATAAAAAAATCTCTGAAGTTTTGTTAATATTATTATGTTAAGGTTTATATTTTTAAATATCAAAATTATCTCATTTTTAAAAAACCAATTTTTTTTGTTATGTGTGTTTTTATTACTTGATTATTACTTTAAAACAATAGTTACAAATGATAAAATATGAAAGGCGTTAATTAACAAATCCAAATACAAAATTAGTGTAGGGTTTCATTTTCAGCACAATTTTTTTAGGTAATCAAACTTTTGCTCGTTGTTTTGCCGGTGTGAGAGAACCCCTGGGGATGGAGGCTGGTGGTGCTCATGTGAGGATCAAAACTGGTGTACTTCCTTGGAAAGAAAAGGTAAATCTTTACAACTTTTCTTCTATTTTTTTTGCTTTTGTGAAGTTTGGAGAGCTTGAGCACATTTAGAGGACATTATTTTCTCAATTTTGTCCTCAAAAGTTGTAGTTATGGTTGCTTTGATGATGAATCAGATCCTTTGGTTTTCTATCATCTTCATCATCTTGAATATGATGGAGTTGGAAGAAACATGTGAGCTTGCTCTTCATCTCTGCCCGAAGCGTTTATCCGATTTTGCTCCCAAAGATGTGTTTCTATGAGGTAATCACCCCTTGAAGATCTATTCAAAAAAATTTAGTCACCATTCGACATACTCCATTCCTTTGATGTTGACCAAAAGGGGCAAGGGCATATGCTATCATTTGGGGGGGGGGGGGAACCATCCAATGCTTTACCTCTTAGATAATCAAATAATTTTGATCACCATCCGATATATTCCTAGCATCTAATGGCAATTGAATTTTTTCGGTCGCCCAAAAAAGCATGGGAGGGAAGGGCATGAAATGGCAATAAGGACAAAGGGAAGGGAAAAAAGAAGAAGAAGAAGAATGGAAAAATAGAAACAAAAAATAAGAATAATAAGATTAAGCAAAAAAATTGGCAAGATTAAGGAGAGGGAGAAAAGAAAGGGCAAGAAGAAAAAAGAGGGAAAATTGCGGGGTGGGAAAGAAAAAAAAAGGGGAAAAACACAAGGCAAAAATGAAAAAAAAAAGGAAACAAAACAAAAAGGTTGTTAGTAACCAAAGAAGAATAAAAAAATCGAGAGGGGGATGAAAGAAGAAAGAATAAAAGGCGATGGTTTACAAAAAAAAAGGGAAACAAAACAAAAGGGGAGTGGGGATGAAAGAAACAAGAAAACAAACAAGTAGAGGTAGTGACACACTCCCAAGTTCCTTCTAGACCCACTTGAGGGTCCAAGTATGTGACAATGTGGAAGGAGTTGGAACTTGGAGTTGGAACTTGGAGCCGCTCCCAACTTCCAACACTAGAGGGGGGTGAGAGGGGCGTGCTAAAAGTCCCAGGATAGACTAGGAAGAGTTGACAAGCTGCACTCACTCACACGGGCCTGTACACAACCCACACAAAATGGTTAGTGCATAATTGGAGCACCAAAAGTTGGCACACGAGCCACAAGCAACACGAACACACAAGACTCACCACGGCCCAGACTTGGGGGAAGTCACCACCTTCCCCCTTATAGTATACTCTGCAGCTCACGGCGGAGACTACATCCAAATGGCTATTTTTCCCAGGACTCCCGAGTTGAAGTCTCGAAATTGTCCCGAGTTGGAGTCTCGGAATTTGGACGCCCATATCTCCTGACTGCAAAGTCCAATTGCAATGCGGTCTGAAGCAAAGTTGTAGCTCTTGTCAAGAGCTTTCCAACACCGTATCGCACTCTCAAATCGGATGTCGGGAAGAGGTCTATTCCCGACTTTTAGTGGTCGGGAGTCAAATTGCCAATTTGACTCCCGACCCTTCTTTTGCCCATAACTTGAGTTTTAGATGTTCAAATGAGCAATGCGAGCCCATTTTAGACATCTACGTTTTAAGAGCTTTTCAATGGTATAAGGAGCGCAACAATCCATTGAGATTTGACCCTTCAACTCGCCCTCTGAAGTTTTGAGAATCCATTGGGACTCCCTTTCCCAAAATGGGAGTTGCCTTGGGAGTGTGAGTGAGTGTGAGTGTTCACTCCCTCTCACTCCCTCGCACTTCCTTAAACTCCCGGGAGTGTGTGATGACTCCCGAGCTTCCTCTTAGCCCACACCCTTCCAATGCCTTTGCTTTCACTCCCGGGCTTCCTTCCTTTTGGCTTGTAACCTTGCCATGCCTTTGCCTTGACTCCCGGGCTTCCTTCCTCTTGGCTTGTAACCTTGCAACCCCTTGCCTTGGTCGCGAGCCCAAAGCTAGGGTTGCGACAAGTAGGGGGGGTAAAAAATTAAAGATTAAAGGAAAAAAAATCCAAATGGTGGGGAAAGAAGAAGAAAACAAATGGGTTTTCACCAAATGGCAACTAAATTTTCTCACATCGGTTGAATTCATTTGGCCCCATTAGATGGTGATCCATTAGTTGTCACCAAATTCAATTGCAACCGTTGGATGGCAAACAAAATGGATTCGGTCCCCATCATTAGATGGTGATCAAAACCATTTTTGTTGTCATTAGATTTGATTACTGTCATTAGATGAAGACTGAAAATGCAAGAATATAACAAACCCCCTTTTGCTTGTTTGGATGGGCGACTTAAAAAAATATGGTCGTCATCCAACCATCACAATTTTTTGGATGGTGACCAAAGTTTTTTTAGTCACTAGAAAAATGGGCCCTACCACATGTTTTTTTGAGAACCTCTTGAAGGCTCTTGATGAAATCTTTCCAAAAACATTTTGTGGCGATTGAAACAATTCGGTTACTATCTGAAATATAGTGATGGTAGGATGGTGATTGAAAATTCTTGGTTGTAAATTTTTGGTTGAAATTTTTTGTTCCATTTCAATCACCCTGTTGTGATTCCCACAAATATGGGCTATTGAAGAAATTTGGTCAAACCCCTTTATGGCAACCAAATTTTTTTATTATTGTGATCGTTACAACAATAAAAATAAATTCAATTACCTTTCCTTATGGTGACTAAATATTTTTGATTGCTAGGGAAGGGGGCATGTCATATGTTTTTGGAAAAAGCCTTCGACACACACACCCTCACCCCTTTTGATGATTAAAAGATTTCAGTTGCCATCTAATGGTGGGGATGTGTCAAATGGTGACTGAAAGAAATCAATTGTCATCAGACTATCCAATGGTGATTGAATTTTAAAAAAAAAGGTGTCATATTTTTTGGAAAAACCCCACAATGAAAGATTTTTCCAAAAACATATGACACACCCCCCTTTGTGTTGATCGAAATGTTTTGGTTGCCATAGAGAAATGCGACTGCAAATTTTTTTGTCACTATAGTTGAGCCTATACTAATGTGATGTAAGGGTCCATTTGCATTTAAATGTGTCCATCATGTCGTGACGAATGCACAGATGCAATGACAACCTTGCTATAAATGAACAAATGTCACATAAATTTTGCGTCTTCCAATAAATCCTTATGTCAAATGTGTTTTTAATGCATGATGTCAATGCATAAAACGTACGAATTATGAATGAATGAATTTTGCATACTTTCCATTATTAAATCATGGGGTGCAAATTTTGTGATGATGTATCTAGTAGGCTTAGGTGGCCTAGGCTACTTACTTAGCTAGTAAACTACGTTACCTATCTATTAGGCCTATGTGGCCTATGTTATTTACATAGTAAACCTAGGCTACATATATACTTGTAGTAGGCCTAGGTTAGTATGGTACCTACATGGTTAATAAGTTTATTTGGTAAGCCTAGGTCACCTAGGATACCTACCTATAAAGTTTACATTACCTAATAGGCTATTTGGTAGTCCTAAACTACATTATAGGTAGCCTTTTAGCTTATAGGTAGGTTTAGGCTAGGCTATTTAGCTAGGCTACTAGTTAGTTTATTACTTAACAAGTAACCTACTAGCTTATTGGTTATGTTACGCTAGATAGGTAGTTTATGCCTAGTTTATCTCGTTAATTATGTTAGGTTACGTAGGTAGTTTAGGCTTAACAAGTAAGTTAAATCATCAAATCAATACAACTCAGTGTGAAATCATAATGGTCAATTTGACTAAGGGTCAAATTAGGATGATTAATTTGACTATCCAAAAATAGAAATTGTTAATGGGACAAGTACTTATGTCCAAAATATTCATTCACAAAATCACATTGGATTCAACATGATAACTTAATGCACCAACCCATTAATGTTCTGATTGATTTTATTGAATTCGTACAAAAACATGAAATGTTACAAAGACATAAACTGGGAAGGTCTACCTAAGAATGTCATACCAATAGCATCCATAACTAAAAATTGCCAATATCACCATTCCAGGCAAGGATCAAACACTTAAACAAAACTTTTAATATTAGTTGTTATCAATTACCACTAACTCCAACTTTTTGTTCGATGGATTAAAAAAATTCAAGGACAAACGTTTGAACATTTGGTGATAAACCATCATCAACCACCTGACAATGTGCAACATAATATGCAGAACATATACGTAACATTCTAATGTTTATGTTTGTTAAATGAGCTCATGATTTTACAAGATCTCACAATCCAAGACATACACAAGAAGGCTAATTTCGAGAAGAGATTGTTAAAAATGACAATGATAATACTTGTTGTGAGATTAAACATTGAAAAACCATTACTCCCAAATGCTATAAAGAAAAAGAAACAGATGCAACATGTAATGCATAAATTTTTTAAAAATGACAACATTTTTGAAATCAATGTCACAAATAATGATGCTATCATATATTATTGACATGAAGAAATTTAGTTAACAAAAGAAGAAGAAGATGAAAACATATTTCTTAATCCAAGTAGATGGCTAAACGACATTACTTGGGGTACAACTATGCAAATATTATAAAAAAAAACAAATTATAATTTCTAAGATATGAATGACACATGCAATCATGAAAATAATAAATAAAATCATTAAAAAAATCACTTCAAACATGTTTTTCATCAATAATAATCATTGGGTTTTAGTCTATATATATATATATATATTTGCACACCTTATTCACATTGTACAATATCTGATTAAAAAAATACCTTGAACAAAAACATTGCTTAATGATATCATGCAATTATTTTAAAAATTAAATTTTTTTGAAAAAATGTTATACAAATTATATGCAAATTTCATGCAACAAAGAAATAGTTTATCACATTGTTGTAAATTATTATGTCCACAAAATCATTTAATCATCGTCACTGGTAGTGCGAAGCAGCGTGGATGAGAATCCTGGTATTCGTTCATTCACGTTGTCAGCTAACCAACTACTCATCCCCGCTCATCACCATCTTGGATGAAACCCTAGATAACCGCTGGACGAGGACAGTCGTAGTTCGTCGTCCATGGTAACGTGTGGTTGGGGAACCGTCCATTCTCTTTGACATTCCAGTTTCTTGGACGGATCCCTAGAGCACGATGGACGAGAATCCTGGTATTCGTTCATTCAAGTTGTCGGCAAAGCAACGCTAACTTGGACGCTCGTCCCCATCTTGGACGAAGCCCGTGATCACCAATGGACGAGGAAATCGGTAGTTCCTCGTCCTTTCGTCCGAAATCCGACGAGGGCGAGCGTTGTAAGGAACGCGAGGAAGAGAGCGAGAAGAAACAAGGGAGAAGAAGACGAAGAAGAAGAAGAACGTTGCTGGCGATGGCGCAAGCTTCGTACCGGAAGAACTGCGATGGTGTCTGCCGTGGCCAGAGATCGTCATCCCAAGTTTTGGAATCTGAAGCTCCCTCGTATGCCGCTTACACGCAGGGCGCCAAGGCCTTGGCTTCCGCGGAGTCTGTTCTTTTTGGCGTGTGTACGCTTCTGGCGACATCTGCGTCGCTCTGGACGTAGCCTCCTCGCACTCTCCTCTCGGAGGCCGAATCAAGTGAGAGCTAGCTTTTCCCTTCCCAAGATTTCTTCTGCACAGCAGCGCCAACCGGGGGGGACGAAGTCCTATGGATCTCCTCCTCTCCGACCTAACGTCGCTGGCACGAAGGAGGAGGAGGAGGAGGATGCCAATAGCCGTGGCGATTGGTGCCGGGAGGCGGGTGGTGGTTGCGTAGACTCGTGGTTTCGCATTCCTTCTTGGAGGCTGCCGGCGGATACCTGCTTGGAATCTGCCCCAGCGTCTCGAGTTTCGTCGGGAGTGGAGGAGGAGGACGACGATGGTGTCGGAACGACGAGGAGTGATGGATTCCAAGGTGCAGAATCAGATCAGCGTCATGGATATAGAGCAAAAGGAAGGAAGGAAAAGCTTTTTGCTAGCAGAGCTCAATGGAAAGGTTAGCATCCTTCCTGGTGATGGTCTGTGAGTTGTCTTGTTGCTTGTGGATCCTTGTTGACCGACCGTGAACACGGAGAAATAAGATTGCCTTTTTTCTGGCTTGCTTGTTTCTGTCTTTGTTTCATTCTCGCAATTCTGAAATGTGAAGAACTCGGAGTAGATGCTCCAGGTATGTGAAAAGGAACCATGAGCAGGGTATCGTGCCTCTCGCTTATTTGTATGGCTGGTTCGCATTTGGAAAAATGTGACCATTGTCCACCAAGTCCTTCAGCTCTGTCACCAGGAATCATGAGGAGGCACACCAGTTTGCAAACCCTAATTGTCGGTGGATTTTGAATCTCAGAATGTTAAGGACTTGTAGTACCAGATCCTCCAGTGTGAACAAGAAGCATCAGGGTGCTGACTAGGGCTCACCTGTTTGTAACCCCTAAATATTTTGGTGCACATTGCAGTTTCACAAAGATGATAGAGATCCTCTGGATCTGGGAACATGAATCTTGAGAAGGCTGTTGTATCCTGGCTTGCCTGTTTGGAAATAACTGTACTTTTTGGCCAATGTTGCAGTTAAAAAATGTGAAGAACTACAAAAAAATCATCCATCCTCCCTGCGGTCCTTGTCTCAATTTGAAGCCAATGCATTAGCTGACATCATGGCAATGGATGGGGATGAGGAGGTGATGCAACTGAAATGTGGTGACAGTGTGCGGGCGTGTGATATGAAATTGTTGCTATCAGGAGGTTGGCTCAACAGTGAGGTCATCAACACTTACATGACACTGATTGAGGTAAAGTATTGCAATCTCAGACCTGTGGTGCAGTATTCAACTTGGTTAGGATATGCCATGGCAGATATGACAGAGTGGATACATGGACTAATGAATCCTGCCATTCAACGTTTCTGAAGTCACATCAAATTATGTTAAGTAACTTCCTTTCATTTGTACATGATTGTCACCTCCTGCAGATTCGGAGTAGGACATTGTGGAACATACACAAAAAGGAGCAGAAATTTGGAAGGTATTAGACATGAGTATATTAGGTTAGATATGATTGCATCTGGTGCCAGAGATGAGCAGCTAGTTTATATCTGCATTTAATCTTCTCTTTATGTTGTAACTTTGGTGGATTGTGGAGGAATGTCAAACTTGTTTCACTGCTTCCTTCAAGCATACACCAGGGATGTTCATGTTTGCCATTGTAGCTTTGGATGAGGATTTGTGCATCTGTTCTTCACTTCTGAGTACGATGGCTGTGTTTGTCTTTGTAGGGTGCCTCCTCGTGTCTGTGCATACAATAGTTTTTTTTGCCAAAAGCTGTTGACATCTGGATATGAAGGTGTACGTCGATGGAAAAATAAGATAGTGAGTTCATCTCACTGCATGCATGCTTTTGGATATTGATCAATGTATCAGATGCAGCTCTATAATTCATCTCTAAGACCTGATCAGACTTTCTGCTTTTCTCTCAGCAGAACTCCTTCTTTTCTGTGATCTCACTGCAATTGTTGTTTGGGTTTCTAAGGAATTGTGTCTCCATTACTTGGCTTTGACAGCTGCTTTGTGATGGCAGGACTGGTTTGAATATGATATCATTATAATTCCCGTCAACTACTTCCAATCTCACTGGTGTGCACACGACCCATTGGCCCACTCATTCTATAGTGGCAATGCAGGCTCTATGGCCTCTGTAGTACAAACATGCTCACTCCTTGTACACGACCTGCTGAGTAGTGGTTTGAATATGTTGTGTCAAGTTGATTTTGATGTTCGGCCCAATTGTGTGATTCCACTTTTTTCCATGATGACGAGGGAACATATTTTTGGCCCTGTGTTCCTAAACCAAAGGAGGATGTGGTTGCAAGTGTTTTTTTGCCCAACTTCTTTAAGAAGTCTGTGACCACAAATTTGAGAGTGTCATGCTGTATTTATTGTGCAGAGTCTTACTGTGATCTCATGTTTGTGTACAGTCTGTAGAGTGATAATAACAGACTCTAAGAGTGACTATGCTGTTCCAGGGTTGAACTACTGATTCCATAGCTTGTCTTGCAGGGCACTGGTGGCTGTAGATATGCAACGACAAGCAGTTGAATATTATGACTCACATGTGCACTCCAGAGATGAAAATGCCTATGATTCTGTGTTGGTATCAGTTAAGTATATGCTGAGGAATCAATGGCATCTTAGGGTCTATGGATTCCTGTATTGCATTTGTCTTCTTTTTTTTTGTGGTTTCTCTTCCCAACTTCTTGAGGATTTTATTGAGGTGGTAGATGGTGTGGACACTGATCATCTAAAGCAAGCTGTGTAACTGACAGGCTGTGTGAATGCAGGTCAATGAGTTTCTCAAGGAATCCTGTATTCACAAGTTTGGGTCACATCAAAGGTTGTGCCACTGGACACAAGAGATTATGGAGGATGGTGTTCCTCAGCAGGTATGACTGCATATTTTGAGGTGGAAGAGGTACTATTCAGGGTTGTGCAGGAACAAGATAAAGGTGTTCTGGTTTAGCTCTTGCTGTTCAGTTGTTGGAATTTGTCCTGTATGGTCATATCAGGGGTTGCAGCATGCAGATGGAAGGGTTTTGCTGGGGCTCAATGAAGTTTGGTGGCATGTTTCAGGAGGATGGAAGTGGTTGTGGAGTGTACGTTTGTGCATTTGCAGACCTTTTAGCCAGGGGTTTGGAACCGCCCTTTTCTTTCTCCCAAAAAGACATCTTCCAAATTCGACAAGGTATTGCAGCTGAGCTGCTTGCTGCATGTGGATCCTGACTGGTCACCATGCAGTTCACAATTGGTGACTCCGCACTAGACCTTCTGGTCTATAGCACATTCATCCTGTGTTTTGGATGTTGAAGGTAACAAACACTCTGTCATCATTCTTGTCTGAGTTTAGGAAAATTTCTGTAACTTGTCCTAGTGTAAAATGGTGCATGGGCTGGAGATTTAATCCTCTAACTGGCCCAAAGCTTGATCTGTAATCCTCTGGATTTTCAAGAGACCGAAGCATTCTGACCTTTTTCAGTTTAGTAACAATGCAGAGCACACATTTGATTCTTGTGCAGGAAGTGCAAGCAACTGGGACCAGAACTTTCCTCATTGCCACAAACCACAATTTCTCTTGATAAGCAACATGCAGCAGGCAGGCTTTGAGATATTGACATTGAGCTAAAAGATGGTGGAAAATTGGTGCTCTTTCCTATTCACATCGGTTGAGTAGGCAATTCAAGAAAGCAGCTTTTCCTGGAGAGGAGCCAAGGACGATGATCTTGAAATGTCATTGACATTGATCAGCATGGACCTAGTGAAGTCACAGATTAGTTAGAACAATGGTGTACAAGTGTATTGATGTGTTGGATATCGACAGATTTTGAGAAGGGTGACAATTATTTAGCTACTGTGAACCAGTCTAGAACTGTTGGCACACTTGCTGATATTTATACACATAGAGACTTCAGCGGTCAAATATGGCATGAATACAGACTCCCTGTGAGTTTGTGCTTGCTCAAAGCATGGCAAGTTAATTTTGCTGAGGGTTTGTAGATGGCTAACTGTGGGTGTGGCATAACTGAACTTATTGTAACTAGCACTTTTTTACTGACTTTTGGATTTGGTCATATGTTGCTCAAAGATTGTGCTTCTTGACACATGGACACTGTTAAAAGTTGCAGAAAGTGAAGACCTGGAGCTTTTCTGTCACGGGACATAAGCTTTCCTGGTAAAATTGGTGTGTGTTAAACTTAACTGGTCCATCTGGCATGCATGTATGTTACATCTGGGACAGCAGTCTAGCAAAGAGGCCAAGAGAACTATCTTTTGCATGTTCTCTTGGGATTCCAACTATTCCAGTTGGGAGTGAGAGTGCAACAAATTTGGCACATGGTGAAGAAAGTTCCAACCTTTGTGGCCAGCTTAGGGTACTAACAAATTCTGAAGGTAAACTAGACGGGTGAGTCAATTAGTCATGCAATGTGTCAATTCAGTGTTAGCTGAATTTCTGTTGAAAGTGGAGGTACTGTTTACATCCAGTTTTGAGACTGTACGTGGGTAATGCATTCTGTGGCAAGTTGAAATAGTGACACCTCTTTTGTTGTGTTCCTGTACAAGTTGAGTACTAAAAGATGACTTTCTGTGGTCCTTCTATATGTTGGCTGATTGCAGTCCGGCTGGACCCACATCTGGATATACAGTAAGTTTGACATGAACCTACTTGTTGACATGCAAAAGATGCTTTATTAGTTTGCTAATGGCATTGAGCCATGCATGAGGTTTGGGGCTTTCAGTTTCAGATACAAGAAGATGAAGGAGAAGCTGGAGTGAGGGCACACTTGTCATCATCAATTATGCCCCATCCCACCTCAACAGTTTGGTGCTGCTTTCCCTTGGTGATTTGAGTCTGCAACAGTTTGGTGTTGCTTTCCCTTGGTGATTGGGTCTGCCTTGGGTAACTCAAGATTGGCTCTCTCAATGCATGGGCACGTGCTTGCTTTCCCTTGGTGATTGAGTCTGCCTTGGGTAACTTGGGATTGGCTCTCTCAATGCATGGGTATGTGCTTGCTTTCCCTTGGTGATTGAGTCCGCCTTGGGTAACTTGGGATTGGCTCTCTCAATGCATGGGCATGTGCTTGAACAAGCTGAGAATTGTGGGCCAAAAAGTTGCAAATTCCTTTTAATCATGGGGTTAGGAATGTGGGTGAAAAACCAGGGTTGCAATTTCCTTGAATCTTACAGGGGGTTGGAAAATTTCTAACAGTGACTGGCCACCAGAACAAAGTTGGGAGAATTGTGGGCGAAAAAGTTGCAAATTCCTTGAATCTTACGGAATTGCAACACCAGAAGAAGTCTTTTTTTATTAGAGTTTCATCTCAATTCCAGACTACTACTTTTCTTCTCTCCTTTTCTTCTGTACAGTTGGAAAATAGAAATCTGGAATTTGTGTGTTATATCCTGTGTCTTCCTCCTCCCAGAAAAGAACTGGAGAAAAAGTATAAATAGCCACTAAAGTGCGTCTGAAATTTGTGTTATAATTGTGCCTTCCTCCTTGACTGATAGAGCTGGCAAGTATAAATAGCCACTAAAGTGCATCTGAAAGCTGTTTTATCATGTGCTTTCTTCCTCCCCTGACAGAGCTGCAAGAAGTATAAATGGCCACCAAAAGCGCATCTGTAATTTCTCTTGTCCTGTGCCTGCCTCCCGGATTTAGAGCTGCAAAAGGTATAAATGGCCACAAAAGTGCAGATATATGCAGGAAAAAGACCACAAAAATCCAATCGGTATTCTGCGACCCTATAAATGGCCACTTAAATCCGATCGGTATTCTGTGACCCTATAGATGACCACTTAAAGTGCAGATGTTTGCTAGGGAAAAACCGCTTGAAATTCGCCTAATAAAATACCACTAAAGTACGGTTGCATGTTTTAAAAAGCCATTTAAGTGCTCTACGATGTGTAGACTTGTACCGCTAGGGGTAGTAGGCTTACCTTTTTAAAAAAAAGAAAAGAAAATGGAATTATTTTAATTCGTTTATTTTATTATTATTATTATTTGGTATTTGAATTTAGAAAAAGAGAACCTGTGAACGCGATCCACACGTCGTGATTATTTTTGCGGACTATGCCACGCGGTTGCACGGAACAAGCCACTATCGAGCTCAGACTCTGCCATCTGTCATAACGCTTTATTGGCCAGCTGGACCAGGACTCACAAAACCAGGAATCGCCGGCTGGGGTGCCAGCTGGCGATAGAGTGTGCGGCACAGGTGGCGAGATCTGGATTCCGGGACGTCGATTTCGGGCCCTTCGTTTTGGAATCTCAGTTTCGAGCCGTTGATTTGTGGGCTCGCCCGAGGGCCTTTCTTTTTGCGACCTCGAATGACGAGCTGAACTCATCATGCAGGTTTGGTTTTTGGGGGATCTCGAATGACGACCTGAACGCACGCATTGTTTTTTTTTTGTTAGGACGTCTAATTATTATTTCCTGAACGCACGTAGCGTTGTTTTTTTTTGGGGATCTCGAATTACTTTTCTTGAACGCACGCATTGTTTTTTTGGGACTTTAATTACTTCCTGAACGTCTTTTTGGGATCTCGAATGACGACCTGAAAGCACGCAGCGTTGATTTTGAGGCCTCCAATGACGACTGAACGCATGTGGCGTTGTTTTTGAGACCTCAAATGACCACTGAACGCAGGTAGCGTTGTTGTTTTAGGACCTCGAATGACTTTCTGAACGCACGCAGCGTTGTTGTTTTGTTGCAACAACACGCGCGCGCGCGAGAGAGAGAGAGAGGAGAGAGAGTCAGAGACGAGAGACGCAATGCTCTCCGAGCTTCGAGCTTTTTTGTTTTCTTTTGTAGCTTATTTTCCCCCCTCCCCACCCACTCGATTCAAAAAAAATTCTTTTTCGCAGTTTCGCAAATTGACCATTCTTCATTTTTTTTAAAAAATGTTGGATTCGTAAATCTGCTGCTGCACACAGACAGCGCCAGAAGAAACCACACAAGAAGAAGAACAACAACAATAAGCTCGAGAACGGTTGTCTGTGCTTCTTCTCGTAGTGTGTGCGTTCTGGCTCGATTTCCCAGCAATGGCATCATAATCACCGCCCTTTGCTGTGGGAGAAAGGAGATCTGCATCCGCCTCTGGACTTTGTTCGGCATTGATTGACGTGAGCAATCTGCAAGCGCTGGCATCTTGCCTGTCTGTCTGTCTGTCTGTCCCCCCCTCTCTCTGTGTCTTGTAGTCATCGGATTGCTTCTGCGATTCATGATGTGTTGTGAGGTTTTTCGAGCTTTCGCGGACGGCAGCAGTGGATTGAATTGACGACGTCTGTTATTGCATTTCTGTAATGGCATCTTCTAGTATTCCTGCTGCCAGTTCGGCTGTTCCCGTGACGACGAGCACAGCAGTTGTTGCGACGACGACTACGACGCTCACCACTACAGCGTCTTCAGCAACAACGAACATCGCAGCAGCAGCGGCAGGTGGAACACCTCCGCCATTCTTCGTGCCTACTGCAACAAGTGCTTATACAGTGCAGCAGCAACAGCAGCAGCAGCTTCCTTGGCATGTATACGCTGGAGCTTACAACGCTCCATTCCTGGGATCTTTACCGCCAGGTTTTCCGTCTCCTTATGCTCTTGCTGCTGCGGCATCGCCACCTAGGTCCCAAGCAGGCGATGCATCTGCTTCCGTTGCTGCTGCTGCAGGTTCTTCTTCGTCTCCATTCACACCTCCTTTTGCTGGCTTCAGGCCACCAGCAGCCTGGAACACTCTTGCGATTCCAAGCTTCGCAAGAGGCTTCCAGGCGCCAGGTTTCTATCCACCTTACCAGATTGCAACCAATTCGAGCTCCGGTACTACTGAAGGCACGCCTGCAAACAGTGCCAAAGCAAGCAAAGGTCGCAGCCTGTTGTTGCCACGTCCGCCTTCGTTCCCGGCGGAGAAGGGCAGAGAGCAACCGCCGCACTTTCGTCGTCTGCCTGTTGAGAGACCCCTGGCGACCAAAGCGTGCGACAAGGTGACAGTCGCGATTCCTGGAGTAGTACCGGACTTCTATCTTTCCCTTGGAACTTCGAATCCCCGGAAATTGCAGTCTGGGGAACGCCATGGCGGTGGCGCTTATGTCGTTCCTGCCGGTGGTGAGCATGGTGATGGTGATGCTGCTGCTGCATTGGTCAAATGCAATGGCAAAGGACCTGATCAGGAGAAGAAGCAGCTCCTCCTCACTGTGGATCTCAAAACAGGAGGTGAGAAAAGGAGAGGTATGGTATCTTCTTCTGATGCTGCTGCTGGTGCTGCTGATTGCTCCTCACTAGAAAGTGGAAGTGTGCTTGATGGGGAGGAGCTGCCATACAAAGAATTGGAGCTTGGCAGACGGAACATGGCAGCAGGCAAGAAAGAGCATCCAGAGTTGCAGCATGATTTGAAGAACCCCTGGAATGAGGAGATGGTGAGGTTCTTGTTTGAGAGCTATGAAGCCATCCACAAGAAGCTGAACAATGAAGCCAATGGACATGGTGGCCATGGCAACAGCAAGTACCACAAAAAATGGAGTCCGATTCTGCGCTTGATGAAGGAGAAATTTGGTAGAGAGTTTACCAAACATCAATGCCAGAGCAAGTATTACAAAGTTCGGAGAGAATGCGCCAAGTACACCTTGCTGTACAAGAAGAAGGTGCGCTCACATCCCAGTATGGCTGGTCGTGAGTTGCAGAGGCCAAGGTTCTATGAGATATGGCAAGACTTTGGCAGCAAGACAGGCAAGAAGAATCCCCAAATCTCCCCCTTGATTCTCGAGCTCTGCAAGTCAGATGCTGAGGAAGTGTCTCTCGAGATGATGCAGCAGCCGCATGAGGAGGAAGAGGAGGAGGAAGAGGAAGCAGGATCAGAGGAGGATTTCTGTGAGAAGACAGAGGAGGAAGCTGAAGATCTATGCACTCCAACATCAGAGAGGACCCAACAATCAAAGTTTTCTGCAGTGCAACACCTTCCCAGAGAAAGAATGATACAAAGAGAACTACTTCCAGGTATTGAGACTGATTCCATGCTTGAAGAAAAAAGGGGCATCCTCAACATGTCTGAAGCATCTTCTGCTGCTGCCAATACAACTCATGGATCAGAACATCAACATGCTTCTAGAGATGGAGAGATTGCAGCTCTTGATGAAAACACTAGGGAAAATGGAGAAGGAAAGTTGTGGAAGGAGGAAGAAGAAGGTGCAGGGCGTGGTGTTGGTGAACATGGGATTGGGGTTGATCTGAATGCAGTGGTTGATAGAGGAGATAGAGGAGACTACTCTCCAACAGCAACACCATCTTCTTCTCCAAATGTGGTCATTGAGAAGCAACAGCAGCAGCAGAAGCTGGGGGATATGAATTGTGGAAGTGATCCTGCTTTAGGGATGATTACAGAAATACCATGTATCAAAAGTGTCAAGAGGAAGGAAACTCCATCTGAGAAGGGTGAAGAAGCAGCATCTCTCTACACATCAAAAGAACAACAACAGCAACAACGACAACAACCCAGCAGACCTGGATTTGGGCTTGCAAAGCGGATCAAGAAGGTGGATGAGTTCCAGCTGATGCGAGACATGCAAATACTGCTTTGTACCCAACTCAAAGCTTGTGAGAGGCGTGAGGAATCAATCCGGCTTCGGGGAGAGGTACCTGTAATTTCTCAACAGAACATCTATGCTTTCCTTCTCATCAGTCCACATGTAACTTTGAGGAGACAGCTGAAGATTAAGTATCGTTCAAGAAATGGTAATGAGGAATGAAACAGCACTGAAGAATCTCAGAAAGCAGAGCATGTTGATGACAGTCATGTGAGCACAAGATTATGCAGAAGATTTCACAGCTGAAGTGCTGATGTCACTTGCTACTGTTGTGGCCCCTTGAGATCACTGAGAGACAGAATCAGCAAAAGAACAAGGAATCTCTGTCATGACTATGCAGGAACTGGCTTCCAACTCAAAATGAGAGAAACATCAGATTGATTATTCATTTTGTGTATATAGCATTTTTTTTGCTTTGACAAGCAAGCACAGGGAAAGGGTTGTTTTTCAGTTTTGAATGTGTGATGGGAATTTTGGTTTGCAGGCTATGGGAGAAATGCTTAAGCAGCATGTGGAGCATATGCAGAAGTGGGGTACTTCCATGGAACAAGCTCGGTTGCAGCAATCAAGGTTGTTGGAGTGTGTGATTACAAAACTGGAAAGCTTGATGCATCAAGTAGCTTCTCTGCAGTCAGGCCCTCCCAGTCCTGCTACACCAAAGTAGTACACAGCTTCACACACCTTGGGGAGCGCACTTCCACAGCTTATTTCTTTACACCTTCCTTTCTGCAACTAATGCCTGCAAAGCACACAGCATACATCAGCACCATCAAAGGGATCTCATGCACCAAAAGGTAATCTTCCTTTATAACTTGCAATGAGAGATCTTTGCAGAGAGCACACCTCTGCACATGACAGAACACAAAAGATGAGTTGTAAAATGGTTTGGCTTGTTGCAGGGGGCAAGAAAGTAGGCAAGAAAGTTTCTCACTCTGAGAAGAGCATCATCTGAGAAGCAAAATCGGGTTGTGAAGTAATTTGTAGATCTTCCAACCATGCAAAGAAGCTCTTCCAGGTGAATCCACAAAACACAAATCTCCTAGGCATATCGGGACTCAGATCAAATTCTGTGTTTTGGAAAGTTAAATTATTTCCAGCACACACCGTTAACTGAACATCCCATCTCTCTTACTTTTAAAAGAGCGTTTAGTGACTACATACAATCCAGTTTGTCCTGGAATCATCATCATAATTTACAAGAGCTCTTGAGCCAAACAATCCAGTTTGTCTTGGAGTCATTGTCATAATCTACAAGAGCTCTTGAACCAACAATGAACTGGTTTTGGGGTTCTTTTTTTTTTCCATTCTCTGTAGTATATTATTCTGTTGATCTTTCTTCTTTCTTCTGTGTTCAATAAAACCAGAAGTCTGAAGCCTTTTATGTATTATTATTATTCTTCTATGTTTGTTTTTTGAAGTAGGAATGAAAATACATGTAAAAGAAGGAATGATTTTATTCCCTGGAGGCCATTGAGTTTTTAGATAGCACGTTGGCTCTGATATATATAGCATTGTCAGAAATACTAGTGTATTGGCTCTTCCCTACTCTACACAGTTTTGTTTTGCTTTTGCGTAACAGCAAGTTTTCAGAAACTTAGTATCATAGCTTCTTGCAATTCTAGCCTTTCGATTTCTCTCCATCTGATGATGGACTTTGCTCCACCTGATGGAATTTTTTGCAAGCTCAGCATTTTCCCAGCACACAGGAAGGCAGGCAACACCACCTCACATACCAGTTATGTTAGTAAAACAAAAACTCTAAATGAAACATGAACAGTTTGCAAGCTTTTCCCAGGCAATTAATTACTCTCACCAATTGGAGCCCCAATTGTTTACACCTAATGAGCCTGAATAAAAAAAGCAGAAGCATGCAATAGCAAACCTGTAAAAAGAGAAACTAACTACACAAACTTGTTTGCACTACAACTACAAGCCTGAATTAATTTCAATCAGTGGCAAACAAATTTGTGCAAATTACCACACTCTAACTGCAAACCTCCAACAAGAAGAACAAGAGAAAAATATGGCAACAGACCTCTAACAGGCAGACAATAAGAAAAAGTAAGCTTCTTTTGGGCTGTTAAAAGCGTAAGAGAAAAAGTATGCAAACTATACAGCCTGAATGATTGGCAAAGGCAAACTTTTAACAAGAAGGAAAAAAATGCTAAATTAGCCTATATCAAAGGCAAAGTCAGAGATGCACATTACCAAACTCAAAATCAACAAGAAAAACTAATGCTAATTAGCTGAAATCAAAGGTGATGTCAGATGTGCACATTACCAAACTGAATGGAAAAACAATCGAACAAGATAAACTGATGCTAATAAACTGGAATCAAAGGCGAAGTCAGACATGCACATTACAAACTTAATGGCAAATCTCTAACAATTTATCAAGAAAAACTAATGCTAACTAGCTGGAATCAAAGGCAAGGCGTTAGAACACTTACCAAACTCAAGCATCAAATCTATAACAAGAACTAGAGGAAGTGTGTGAAATCTCTAGCAATCTAAGCTAATTAGCTTAGAAAAGTTAATGCAAATTAGCTGGACTCAAAGGCAAAGGCATTAGCACAAAATTACCAAACTCAACAGCACATCTCTAAATGAACGAGTGTGGTAACAGCCAAATCATCAGTGTGAATACTTTGAATATAAAAAAGGTTTAAATCCGCATCAAAACTCTTCAAACACAAAGACGGTATGCAAACTGCACCATCATTAGGAATGCTTTTTAAAACATTATTATCAAATCATGTTTAATCCATATCAAAACTCCGGAAACATGTTCAGCAGAACACTAAAAACTTACCAACCTATATCAGAAATTCTCAATGAAGAATCAGTTGAAAATATCCACTAGCAGATAACAAACTACCTGCAGAAGCCCGTTGGAAAGAAAAAAAATGAAAAGAGCAAAATGATGGTGGTACACACCACAGGTGTAAAAACAAACTTACCCTTGGAAACCACAAGAAACAACTAGAAGATGTTATACTACTGGTAAAACATGAGATGCCACATTCACTGAAAAAAGACTACTGAGATTGTGTGGAAACTAAAAAGTTTTTAAAGCCTACAATAAGTAAAAAATGCAGGATAATAAGTGAGGCAAAACTGTCAGAAATGATTTACCTACACTTTTTCACTAGAGAATTCTCAGTACTCCCATCTCCTGTAAAAGATGCAGACAGGCTGATTTGATGCGGAATCAGGGGGCAGCAATGGGTGGCCAGGTTGAACCAGGAAATGGGGGCTGCAGACTGAAGCCATACATGTTGACATACCATGAATCCAGCAGCCAGCCCAACACAACAAACAACCTTCTGTTACTCCGCCACCATGTTTGTGAGCTCCAGAAATGAAACAAGAAAAGAAAGACACACACTGCTCTACTGTAACCAACCAGCAGGAGTTGCAACTAGTCAAGACAAGTAATTTCTGCCTAGCCAAGAGAGGCAAACTCTGCTTAACAATGTGCGGTGAAGAATGTTAACTAGTGTCAGGTTGATGTACAGAGTTGACGCTTGCACGGCTCCAGCAGCGTAACTTTTAATACACACAAGCCAGTCCTCCAGCCTGCCACATATTTCCTCCACCTTAAGTACCACTTTGTCTCTGCTGGATAAATGCTATGATCTCTCCAGAAGCAGGTATACTATCAGCAATGGTGGGTAATCTAAATGATGGTAATAGGCTTGGCAGAATCTTTTTGTTCCAAAATGCCACAGGTAATTAGCTTTCCTATGCACAAGAGGGCATGAGGCACTTAGCAGGGAGCAAGCCTAAACCGAGAATTCCATTATTCAACATCACTTCCAACTCCACCGTACCTTCCCCATGATACTCCAAGTCTGGCCAACCCCACCATCATGTCCTTACTCATGCTTCTTTGCTAATAAATTACTCAGTCCAAGTAAATGAATTCTACAAAGCTAGTCAGAATGGAGACATGCAACGTAATCTGCCAACAGATGCCACCTGGGTCTCCCATCCACCCTGACTGCAAAGAACCACACACAACCTGTGTGCAACCGAGTTACAGCTCATGTAACGACCAGCTCTCCACCATTGCCAAAACTATCTAAGGAAGTTTCAAAGAAGCAAGTAACCCAGCTGCATAGTGTCTAAAACTGTCTACCGCTGACCCCACTCATCAATTGCTGCTTGAAAGCCATCAAGTCATAAGACCGTTGGAACTTCCCACCTAGTTGTCTTTTGGTAAAAAAAAGGTTCGTAGCTGTTCCACCAGGTGCTCCTTCAAAGCTCTAGGAACCTGGAGTTTCAAAGGTTCTTGAACCTCA
This sequence comes from Sphagnum contortum, assembly GCA_963920785.1. Taxonomy (NCBI): domain Eukaryota; kingdom Viridiplantae; phylum Streptophyta; class Sphagnopsida; order Sphagnales; family Sphagnaceae; genus Sphagnum; species Sphagnum contortum. The sequence continues at coordinate 15,072,929 of OY987284.1, forward strand.
ATAATAAGTTGCTTCCTGCATCACATGAGCAGCAACAGGGTAAATTGAAGGCATCATTGTGGTAATGATCATCATGATTTCATCCCAGGCAAACAAACAATAAATGTACATGTTAAACCCTGTGTACTAATCAGAAAAAATCTGCTACTCTTCATTATAGCTAACAATTGCTCACGAAGAACTCTGCCATCCATTCCTAACTTCCTATATACCTCAAAAGAGCTCTGTCTGTGACTTCTCTTGGCCATAACTGTCCAAGCCGCCGTTTCTTGGCAGCCCGCAAGGATTCTCTCAAAGCTTCACACCAACCTGATCGCTGCAACTCTTCACGTCCTTCCTTTTCAAGGCTGGTAGTCAAATTAGCATCCACCAGTTAACACTTCAATGAAGGCTCACCACACCAGAATCATCAATAAATGCAACCATTGTGTCAAAAAAAACCACTGGCTGAAAGTATGCATTGGAGTTTATAACATCATAGGTTGAAAGATGCTTACATAATCTTCAGTTTCTCGAGCTCTGTTAACTGATCTGCATCCATTGAAGAGTTTTTCTCATTCACATTGACAGACAGAGCAGCTTCACCAACCTTTCCTGCCTTCATGACTTCAGGTGAAGAATTACCACCTTCCTCTCGCAACCTTTTCCCACACAAGTTGGTCTCTGTCACAGGACCATTTTGGGGCTCATTTCCCACTGCTCTCGATCTATCTTCTGCCTTTTTTGTTTCCTGTAAAAGCCAGTATACATAAGTCCCACAAGCCCCTTGTCTAGACTAAAGATAATCTGTCCAATGATGGTACCTGGAGCCATACTTGGCAAATACATGCCAAACAAGACCTGCCCTCTACAGCAGACCTGACCCTTGTCCTCCTTAACAGTTAGCCAAATTGAATAAGTAAAGCATATTTCAAGTGCTCATGCTGCTAAACCTGCAATGGTAACACTTCCCACCTAATTCCAATAAAAAGCTCACTAACATGACAGAGCTCAAACTGCACAAATTCTCACTAGACCTTACTTGGGAATAACTGAAGACACTGCTGAAATAGGAAACACCCATTGTCAAAAGGGAAAAAAGCCATCAGAATGGTACAGACTACAGTTGTAGTTCTTACTCACCATCGCAAAAGATTTGGTTCCTCCAGAATCAATTGCATCCTTCTCTGTAACCACTGAATTGTCCCCCACAGGCTCATTTGGTGTTAATTGTGGTAATGCAGGAACAGTGGATGAGCCATTTGATGTACCCAAAGCTACTGGTGGTACTGTTTCTTGATGAGCAGTTTTAGTGTCAACTGCAGAAGAGGAGGCTAGATTCTGTGGAAGCTCAGGCCCATAAAATTTCCCATTGCAGTTTGTCACAGCTGAAGACAACTCATCATTTGCAGACAAGCCACTGCTACCACAATCTCCATTTGTGCTTGCATGCCCCTCAATCACAGCTTTACCATTAGCTGACTGCACCAGCTTACAGTGGCTGCCATTGCCAAGGTATTCAGAGTTGACCTGTCGACCATTGACAGCTGAAATACTGCCATATTTTACCAGAGGCTTCGTTGTTACCCTGCTGACATTTCCATTACTGCTCACCCCGGAACTAGAATTTGTGGTTGGAGCTGTAGAGATCTTTGAAGACTTTGACAGCTGTGTCTCAGTTGTAGACAGTGATAAAGGGATGGAACCACCAGATGGAAGTGCTTCTTTTGATGTCTTGAGCCCCATCGAACTTCTGACATAGAAAAGCATGTAAGCCTTTTCATCTAACACTGTCTTTGTATTGGTAACTAGAGATACACTTGCATCATCACAGCAGAACCATCTCCCACTTGAATCCTGTCACAGAAAGACATATATCTGTCAGATTTCCAATAACCTGGGCAAGGCAACCTCAAGAATGGTTCTATCTCACTAATGCATTGCCCACCATTTGCCTGTCAAAAAAGTCAGAGAAGACCCACTTATAACCCTGTCCCTTAGCAACTGGCCATTCAGACTTCTGTTGCAATGATACCCACATTTTGAGAGTCCGGGTGACCTACCTTGACATATGCATAGTAGTGTCCAGCATCTTGTGAATGACCAGCATGGACAACTATCCCATAGAGTGAATACTCTGGTCGAGCATCCTGCCAATATGTGGAATCAGAAAGTTATTGAACTGTTGACCAAGTATTTCTATCAACATCGTAGCTCCACCTGAAAGAAATCCATGAACAAACATCAACATTGGAGAAAGTAACAGGCCATCCAACAAACCTTGCTTGCCCGGCACATGTGACCTGCAAGGCACAATCGTTCTTCGAAGACAATATGTCTGTCTATCTTGCCTCCAAAGATGTTCTCAAATCGCTGCAAGAAAAAGCGAGGGCACCGAGGATCAGATGAACACAATATTACATAAACAGGTTGCTGTGAAAACACAGTACTCCATACATGGCCAGCTAACATAAATAGTTCATCACAGCCTATTATGTCATTGATGTTTGCATAGAGATTGAAGTTCAGGATACAACAGATTAGAAGCTGCCCCCCCCCCCCCAAACAAACCTGAAAAACTCCAGCAGGACAAAAGATCACATTCCAGAAAAGGTTACAGGCCTAACCTTCAGTTGTATTACAAGTACATTGGGTGCCCGATACATAGCCATCTGTTTTCGAGCTGGAGATAGCTTCTTGCACCTGTACACTCAATGATGAACAGGACAAGATGGTCAACTCAATTAATGCACTTATGTATCCTTACTTCTTCATTGTAGGCAGAGCCATCACAATAGTTCCACTACCCAATGACAAGCAAATACACAGAAAACAGCAGAAAGTCTGGGAAAACTCTCCCAGACTCTCTGTGCACAGAACACCCTCACTGGCAACCACAGGGTGGCACTAAAACCATGACTATATCTGCAAGATAGCACAGAAAACTATAAACAACACTACAACTACCCAGGAAAATGAGTAATCTCTTAGGTTTACGATTCCAACTAAGGTTGAAAGCATCCACTGGAGTCAATCCTCCTCCAACTATCACTATTCTGGCAACATGACCATGATAGCAGATGTTAAAGAAGTGACAAGTGAATTAGAGAGGCAATCAGATAACAAGTTTCACTGTGAAATGGCCTCTGTGAAATCCCCATCGAACCTCCAAGTGAAAGTAAATTCATTCATCTGTTGAAAGATTGCTAGATTGCAAGGAATTGAGCAAGTTAACAGCAATGTCAGAAGTGCTGTGCAATACCAGACTCTGATGGAGGGAGAAAATTGAACTATACTGGTCAGATCTACAAACTTAATAAAAAAGTGTGGAGAAATCTTACTGATCACATCTGTATTTGTTGTCACCATCCAATACTTCTGGCTGGAAAAACCGACAGAGAGCCTCCTTCACAGTATTCAAGCGGACAATGTCAAGGCTGAGATCCATGATCTCATCAAGCTTATTGGATTCTGTAGTGCATGTAAGGCACCTGACTTGGCTCTGCAAGAGTCCACCAAACATCTCCTTCACCACCGTGTGTGGCTCCTCCTTTGCCCCTTTGGATTCACTCTGCTTCGTTGCAAGCTTGCTCCCACGAAGCAACTTGTGTAGCTGTACACAAACACTATTGCATGCCTCGATTGCATACCGCAAGAGCTCATGTGCATCTTCCTGGCGTCCATTCCGGAAGTGCTTTGCAAAGTACTGTAGTCTGTTGTGTATCTTTCCAGGTGCATCCACATCAAGCTCTGTTGTTAAAGATTGCTGAATCCATTTCTCCAGGTAGCAGAATGGACAATTACTGTTATTCTTCTCATTCAGCACATTGCCTGTGACATAATGCAGAACCACAAAAGCAAGATGAGGAGCATGACCTTACTAACTGAAAACACACTCATACATGATTCTAACCTCAAACTTCCCAGGATTCCAACCAGGGGGAGGGGCGAATACCTATCCTGACTACCCTGAGCAAAATTGCAATCCTCGTACATAGGGTTACAGCTTCTTGCTAGAAGCTCAAAACACATACAAAGTGCAATAACATATGGCTGCAACATATCCTAAGTACGTTGAGCAAAATTGCAATACTACATAGGGTTCCAACTTCCTGCGAGAAGCTCAAAACCCATACAAAAGTGCAAGAACAAAAGGCTGCAAAAGCAGCGAGCGACAAAAGGCGGATTTGTGAAAGGAGTCGTTTACAGAGTGAGGAATGGAGCTTGAGAACGCAGTAGTTGGCGAGTGGCGGTGTGTAAGTCAAGCACTGCAACACGCTGTTGAGGTAACATGTGTTGCCAAGGTTCCTCAGGCCGAGTGGCCCCGCCTTCCTCCGGCCGGTTGTGGTGGCCTGCCACGTAATTTGCAGATTAGGCAAGAGGGAATGAAGCGCCATGAGTGCTGCGGCAGCGCGTGTCTAATAGGCAGCCACCCCACATGATGCTGGTGCAGCAGCAGCAGCAGCGACGGCTTGGAACACACCCGCATCCCTATGCACCAACAACGACGACGACGACGACGAAAACAAAAGCAAACGACTTCTCAATGCTTGTCGAAGTCGCTGCCGCATCGTCTAATATATGAAAAATCAATCCTTAAAAAAATTTCACGCTCGTAATACTTCCTTTCTCCTCCTCTCCCCTTCCTCCACCTACCTCCCGCTCCTCCCCCCACCCCCCCCACCGCTCCTTTCCCCTCCTTTCCCTTGCGTGCAAAAATGATGCGCCAAATCGGGTCCAAATCAGGTCCCAAAAGAATCTGTCGGAAGAGGAGCAAGAGATAGTGCAGCAGAAGAAAAAAACGAAAGAAGATCGATGCAAGCATGGACCAAAAACCACCACGACGATCAAAGGAGCGATGGCGGAGCTGAACAGAAAGAGAAAGAAGAAAAGCCCGATTAGGGTTTGAAGCTCCGAAAGGAAGAGAGAGAGAGAGAGAAACCAGGCCTACTTTTTATCCGTAGGTACATAGACAGCTAGGTAGGAAGGCTCCGATGGGTAGGTAGGTAGCTAGACAAGGGGCCGGTAAAAGTACCACATTAGGCCTACTGGAGCTACCTACCCACCTACTTACAAATCAGTACCTAGTCCCACTAACCTGTATCTAACTAGACTTCACCCATCCTTTCTCGTGGGTTAGGAGGACAGCTCTTTGATACCTGACTAGAGTTATCCTCCTTTTTATACATTGTTTTCTAATCCCTACAGAAATTAATATTTTTCACACTTAAAATCCTTACACCTTTTGTCACCAAATAAGAATTTTTTTTTTTTTTCATTTTTTTTTCCCTTTTCAAGAATCATCATTTTTAACTGGCTCCAACTTCTAATATTATTTTAGTTTAAGTTATAATTATTAATTAATCAATTATGAGTAATTATGAATATCTCTTAATTAATTAATGAAGAGTAATTACAGCTTTAATTATTTAATCTCAAAAGAAAGTATCCTCTAATTGAACCAATTTTTTTCTTATTTCGGTATAAAACAATAAATTAATTTCAATATGGTTGAATATTTGTATGTTTTATATGAAAAAAAGGGTCCAAAAGAAAGTTGATTTTGGCTTGTTGCTTTATACCATTTTAAAAAACTTATAGTTTTTTTCACAAGCGTGCTTGAAATCATTTTACATTTTCAACAAACATGAAATTCTTAATTAAATAAATGACATTGACAAACTAAAAGATCATTCACACATGTAAATAGCATTGGTGTTAATACCATTATTTAAAAACTTTGTTCCCACTTTTGCACCCATTTTTAAGTAAATGGTGGACATGGCATGCCTTTGTCAAAGTAAATAAATAAGGATACCAATAATGATAAGGCCAACCATAATTTTAGTTAAATCTTCAAAAGATGAAGGTTTTCACTTTGATGCATGGTTTTAAATTATCGCCTTCAGACACATGTAACTAAATTATTATCAATTGTTAGGAACCTCCCTATATTCGTTGCAAAACTTCATATCTTATTTTTTCTCATAAAACTTTATCCTTTTTGTTTTTCACCAAGCGACTTGAAGAAAATTGTTTCTCTACATAACACAAATTTTACAAATGTTCTTTATACTACAACACGACTCCTACAACATAGTTGCACATAATCACTCATATTCTCTTACAACATGGCTCTTATAGCACATTCACCACACAAAACCATTCTATTCCAATAGCATGACTCTTACAACATATTCTCACATAACCATAACCAAGTTGCACATGTCCAAGTTCTGCAAATGCAAAATCAAATTTAAAATGTTTAATATCCAATTTTTTTAAGAGGAAAGCAAAGACAATAGGTTCATTTACATATAATCAACCACAAAAAGAAAAAAAGAAAAAGATGAGTCCACCTACTAGAGACAATTAGCCAACAACACAAGAAAAACCAAGCTTTCCAAAATGAAATTTATTTTTTTCTACAATAGTGATGGAGTTGAGACATTTGAGCTTTGCAACCTTTGTGAACAATGATACAATACAAAGGTAAGTAGATATGTTAAAACAAAATTGTGAAAGCATGTGTCAATGGTTGTAATTTCTTGTTGATAAACAAATATTGTAAAAAGTACCTATTAACTTAAAATGCATGAATACCTGGTGATAGTTATTTTTTATGTTATTTTTTTGGATAGTTTATCCCTATATGTGATTGTTGCATTACATTACCCATACAATGTTGGACACATCACATAAAAACCTCACTAAATATTAACATGTAATAAACAACTTAAAATCAATGGCCAAATTTAAAATTCCAACTACACACCCATAATTGAAAGCACACATATAACATACACAAATGCAATCACTTTTAGTTATATTAACACATAAAAAAAATAGGTTAAACACTTATGAACCTAAACTAAGTTATGTTAAAAACTTAAGAACCTAGATTAAACAAGGTTAAAAACTTAAGTTAAACATTTAATAATTTAGACTAATTTACTTAGGCTAACATGGGCCATTTAGTCTAAATTAAGAACTTAGCCACCTAGCCCATAGATCTAAAGTGTAAGTGTGGATTTGAAAATTTGAACATTTCACTTTCCCATTTTCATTATAAAAGAACAAGTCCTTAACCATTGGACCATTATTTAAATAAATGAAATTATTTCTCACCACATGTTATTATACATATATATTTTTAAATTTACTTAAGTATTTATCCTAGGTATATTTTAAAGATTATTTATAGGCTATTCTAAATTAATCCTACCATGAACTAATCATAGTTGGTTGTTCATGGGTTATTATACATAAATTATTCTAAACTATTCCACCCCAAGCTGTTTTTTTATATTTTAGGTTATTAATGGTAATTTTAAATTATTCTATCTTAAATTATTTTGAATTATCTCATTTAAAAATATTATATGTTATTTTATTATAATTTATATCACCCTAGGTTATTCCACCTTATGTTAATTTTAGTTATTTTAAATCATTTCACCCTAAGCTATTTTCACATATTTTAATCAATTCCACCTTAAGTTATTCAAACAATTATACCTTGTGTAATTTTTGGTTATTCCACCTTACGATATTTAAAAATTTCCATTTAAAATTATTTTAGGATATTTTTCAGCATTTTAGGTTATTATTTATTCTTTTTGTTATTTTAAACTAGGTTTGGTTATTTTACCTTAAGTTATTATCAATTATCTTGATTATTCCACCTTATATTATTTTACATTACGTTATTTTTAAATTTTCTAAGTTTTTTTGGGTATTAAAGCAATTATGTTCTAAGTTGTTACAGGTTATTTTACTTTATGTTATTATTGATGATTTTTGGTTGCCCACCTTACGTTATTTTAAATTATTATACCTTAAAGTCTTGTTGACTATTATAAATTATTCCACTTGAGGCTAATTTAAATTATTATTTCTTATTATATGTTATTCCACCTTAGAATATTTCTTATTATTCTAAATTATTCCACTTTAGTATTTTAAGTTATTTAACCCATGTTATTATAGGTTATTTTTTCCTAATTTTTAAAAATAATTATAAGTTAATCCATTTTACATTATTGTAAGTGTTTTATCATGTTATTATTTCAGGTTATTATACCATAGGCTCAAATAACCTATAATGGGATAAAATATAATGACTTGGAATAATTCAAGGAATATAGTTTTAAATAGTTTTTAAAACCTAAAATAAAATATTTGATAATATCTTAGGGTATAATGGTCAAAAATAACATAATGTAAAACCTAAGGTAAAATAGCCTAAAATAATTTAAGGTATAACTTAAGGTGTAGCCTAAAATACAACATGTTAGAATAGTCTAAGATATAGCCTAAGGCATTTTTAAAAACAATATCACACAAAAATATTTACTATAATGAATTATTTCAATTATGTCAAATAGTAATAATCATGATAATACATATTGGTGGGGTGAATATATTTCACTTTTAAAATTTCACATGGGCTAATGAATTACACCCCACTTTTGTATCGATGGACCCTGTATGAATATAGTTAACATAATCACAAGTAAGAATGTGAGTTTCACCATTATTTCATTAAATTCATTTTAAATATTTATTCACCATATTTTATATTGATCAAAAACAAATTAATATGAATAAATGAGTTCAATAACATGTGATCAAATAGGAAATTAACATGTGGCAACGTAATATTTATAATAATTTTTTATCATCATTTTAAAATCATTTTTAATGTATATTTTATTATTTTATACAATCAACATATGATTATTGGTATAAAAGTTTGAAGCTTGGTCTCCAAGGAAACAATCCATTATGTTTGCCAACCAACTACCATTTAACATTGCAACATGAATTGTCACAAAATGAATATATCATAATTACACTAAATTATTTTGTAAATCAAACTTTGAAATGTTTTTTTTTCTCATATTTTGTTCAAATGAAACAAATGAAATTTCATTGTTGAATTGTTTTCAAAAGTTTACACATGCATAATAAATAAACATAACAAATTTCAAATTATTGGAAAGGAAACACATGTAAATGTCATTGCTTAATAATAATTCCAAACACATTTATTCATAAAAAAACAGATTTAATGACATGATTTGTAAATAAATATTTTTATAATGAAAATTGATCATTTTAATTTTATTTATGGAAAATCATTTATGATTAACATAAAAACACAATGTATATATTTTCATTTCCCAAATTGGATTATAAATCAAATTTTCATTAAATTTTTGAATATTACATCACAAAGTAAATATTATATTACATCCAAAAAAATTCATTAATTTTCAATTTATTATTGCTAGATATTAATTATGAATTGTAATATAAATAATTCATTACATAATTTATCAACATGCTTAACATTATGTTCAAAACCTTTGAACATTGCATAATGTATTAAGTATATATATATAAACTAGCTATTTGATTTTACATTATTAAGATTGGATTTTCATTTTTATTTATTTATAAATGATTTAACATTTTACCAAATGAAGGCCCAAAATAAAATATATGATTTTTTTCAAATTATGTGTAAGAAGATCATATTTAATTAAATTGAATTAAATCATTCAAGATCATGATAAATCCCCACCAATGAAACCAACTAATTACCGAAGTGATTTTATAAAAAAATAATTTATTAAGCTGCAAAGCTATTTTGTAAAAGCTACTCTTAGGATCAATAAACACGCACGATGTTATTATTTATTAATATCACAAATAATGTTTTCTCCGAATGTTGAGAATTACAATTCCCCACATTAATGGTATTTTGAGTTGTTTGCAACGTAAACTCTTATTTGAACACAATAATGTAAATTTGTCTTTTCCAAAAGCTTTTAACCTAAATATTTAATCAATGACACTGGCCCAACCCATTGTACTTCAAATATAATAACTAAATAATAATGTGGTACCAATTTTAATTACAAACAAATGTTGTGCCATGCAACAAGCCAAGTTTATTATACAACATGGTTTTAAAACAAACTATCATAGGAGACTTCAAATGTGCATTAGGTTTGGTATTTATCTATTGATTGTCCATACTTAGGAACATATCATTGTAGAAAAATATACAACATAAAATAGTCATTGTATTGGTTTTAGGGTCTTTGATGAAATTGATATTTCAACCCCTTCCACAAAATCCATATGGTGAACCTATGTTTTGCTTAAATTATAGATCACTTTACACACACACATTATATATATAACGTATATGGAAGACTTTATTTTAGAAGATAATTGTTGAACTTTTGGTCCATGTTGTGTTGAAACACTAAAATATCATCATTTTAAAGAACCAAAGGTCTTTTCCATCTTATAGACATCTACTTATTGAGTGTGGATATTTTAATGTTTGGGTGTTATTCTCATTTTATCTAATAGAAGTAAAATTTAACATTTAATGAAAGGGGGCTGATCCTCCCACCTTGCTGATTTGCTTTTCCCACCCTCCCCCCCCTTTAGCGACCACAATCTACGATCTGCGTGTTGCAAACCAGAGCCTACCAATGAGTGCGGTACACAAACAGTGGTGGCTTGTGCTAGATCTACAAGTTGGTACACCTGCAAGGGGGGGGAGGGTGGGAGAAGCAAATCAGCAGGGTGGGAGGATCAGCCCCCTTAATGAAAAAAAATACCCCTTGCTTTGTAAAATTTTGAGATTTTTTTTGGATTAATTTACATTTATTATTTATTTTCCTTTGGTAAAAATCAAAGAAACTTAATTTAAGGATCCTACTTATCGTTCAAGTTTTTTAATACCTTTTTGAAAATAAAAAATGATTAATACTAAACCTAACTTGTGCACTTGAACAATATGTATTATGTAAATTTTGATTAGAATATATCTTTGTATTAACTTATTGTTGAAAATGTATGTCATTTGAATACATAGAACCAATAGTGATTCATCATCTTTTGCGTGTTTCAATAGTTAAAATAGGAAGAGTGTAATAGACTTTAATTAACCTATCTTTTTAAAATTACAATTCATTTGGCACATTAAAAAAAATGTCAAATTCTTCACTTTATGATTTGTTCATTATTGAACATTTCAATCAATAACAATATATGAGTTTAGTAAAATGTTTTTGATACATATATCTTTGGGTACAACATTTGTTCATTTTATAAGCTAATTAGAATGTGCCCGCACTATGTAACAATACTTGCCAAATGTAATGTGCATGAAATATTTTTTGCCTTGAAGAAGACCTTGTAATTATTTACATATTTTTATACAAATGTTCAATGTCGTTTTCATTTTTTGAAAAATGGTTTCAAGTTATGCAAAGTTATGCAACACATTCAAAACCCTTTATTAAGTTTAAAATTTGCAAAACTTAAATTAAATCAATTTCACATAACAATTGGAGTACACGTTTTTAATTATTAAGATAATTTAGAATTATTAGTAAAACCATATGAAAAATGATGACATGACATAATAATCCGTTTTAATTACTAAATTGTGATCCTAGACACATTTTTGTAGGTATTTTGTAACTTTTCTTTTTTTAAAAATATGTATTATCACACCAAACTTGATTAAATTGAATTGTAACATGTATGTTTTAGTGGTGAATACCAACTAACCATCTCATCAAACACAACATCTGTACTCACTTGCAACTTTTGAGTGGAAGGGTTGAAGCATTTATATCCTTTTTGTTTTAAAAAATATCCAATGAAGATACATTCTCAACTTTTGAATTTAGTTTTGATCTCTTTTCATCGTGATCATGCACTATGCAATGCACCCAAACACTTTAAGGTGTGAGACATCTAATTTTTTGTCTGTGAATTTTCTTCGGATGTTGTGGCATGAATTGTTGTTATGGGTGTTCGATTCATGATATAGACAAAAGTTGCTACCACTTCAGCCCAAATTAATTTGGGAAATTCTTCTCATTCAACAGGGCACGTGTTATTTCTACAATGTGCATGTTTTCCTTTCAACAATTCCACTATGTCGTGGGGAATAACAACATGAATATTTCATTTGAATTCCATGCTCCTTCAAATAATCACTCAATTCATTTGAAAAGTACTTTCCCCCTCCATTAGAACTTAGGAATTTGATGTTCATACCCTTCTCCTTCTTCATCATTACTTTGAAATACAAAAAATGTTGAAACACTTCACCTTTGTGTTTCATGAAGTAGATCCACACCTTCCTTGTGCGGTCATCAATGAAACTCACATAGTACCTACATCTTCCAATGGATTTTATTTTCGTGGTCCACACATTTGAGTGGATCATTTCCAAAGGTTTGGAACTTACATGAGTTATTTGAGTTTGGAATGGATGCCTAACTTGCTACCCCAATTGACATGTTTCATAAACTTTTGACATCACCTCTTCTGTTCTAAATTTGGGAAGATCTCCAATAAGATTTTGTTTCTCCATCAACTTGAGATGTTGGAGATTAACATGGCTAACCCGCTTGTGCCAAATTCCAATGTCTCCAGTTGCTTTTCCATGTGTGAATAACATGGAATTCACCTCAGGCATATTCACATCCAAGGTGAACATTCATTCATTTTTTTCCCCTTTTGCAATCAATTTGTTTTGGTTCTTCACGTTTTCCACAAAACATCCATTAGGGTTGAATGTCACCTGTAAATCTTCTTCCACCATCTGGCCTACAAAGACCATTTTTTTTTTTTAATGGTTGGAACATGAAGTATACTTTCAAATACTTTCTTTGCCCATCTTACATGGACAATGACACCTTGCCAATTTGTGTGATGGGATGTGTAGTGTCATCATCAGTTTACACAAACCTTGGTGTTTTCAAATCCTTTGTGTTTATAAACCATTCTCCATAACTACTCACATGGTTTGAAGCTCCAGAGTCTACATACCAAACATTGTTATTTGATACACCTCTTATCATTAAATTTGCCATGTGCTACATCACAAACAGTTGCTCGTCACCTTGATTACTAGTTGATGCATAACTCCCTTGTTGTAGCTTTCCATTTCGTGCATCATGCTCCCTTTTATAATAGTTTTTGCCATGTGCCTAAGTTTCCCGCAATAGTAGTAATTTGAGTCGCTATTTGGTTATTAACTTCAATGATTTCCACCACAACGTCCACGACTTCCTCTTCCTCTAAAGTTTCTTCATCCACCTCCATGAGACTAACCTTCATGTTGATGATGTCCACCATGCGAGCTTCCATGTAAACCTTGAAATGAATTCATAAAATTCATTATTTACAAACATTTTCTTGATAACAAAATGTTCAAATAACTCGAACAACAATTTTTTATAAGCCTTGCAATGATGTTGAACGTCAAACGTCATGACAAGGTCACATTTTTTTAATAAAAATTCACCTTCTTGTCAAAAGCCTTCTTTCGTTGAGCTTGTGCGACTCCAATGGATTATTGGTCAGTTATTAATTGTAGTTCATCTAACTCATTAAGTTGTAATAATCAATAGTGTGAAGATTCATCCAAAAGAAGTGACAGTGTGTAAAATCATTACTTCCAACTCAATGGGTAAAAACAATTCCATCCCATAGGTTAAATAAAAAGGTGAATACCATGTGGTAGTTTTGTATGTGGTGTTATAAACCCACACAACATGGTGGATCTTTAGACCTTAATCACAAATGTTCACATGAACCTCACCCTCTTTTGCCAACATGGAACACAATGTCCCGTTGGTCCTTTTTATTAAGGCATTAATGTTTTAAAATTGTTAAGAATTCAAGATGAACTAGTTAGATTTCATTAATTACTAGAATTTCACAAGGTTGAATTACTTATTTATTTATAATAGTTTGGTTATTTGTGATTTGGTCTTGTAGTTAAATACCTTAGTGTTGTGTGAATAATTATTGCACACCTTCAACATACAGATATGCACTCACAAAACCCGCTTGGAAGTGAAACTATTATGTAGCTGTTGTCTAACAAGTACGGTGGTTGAAAGTAATGCAATGAAGCTCACTAAAAATCTAATGTGTTATGTCCACTTGGAAGATACAAAGACATTGTGGTTGAATCATAACTCACCATGATGGAATATGAAGGGCATAATGTTGACCTTCATTCAATGTCACACTTGATGGTTGAACCCTTTTTGTTCCATTCGTAATAACATTTACATACAACCTCATAATTTAACATGCATTTGATCTTTGAAAAGGATAATCTAAAAGAGCCATGTTACAAATCTAATAAATTTTTAAAATTTTTTTTATCAAGAGTTAAGCCTTGGGACTAAACATCACTTGTTTAGATTGAGGGAAAAAATAAACAAATTCAACCCCTCTATTTCCAACAAATGTAACTCCCTCACAACAAACCCGATGATGCTGAAGTTTGGAGAGAACCTTCTACACTTCTTAAATAAAAATTGATTCAAGTTTGGCACAAATCCAACAATGGATTTAGGAGGAACAACTATTTGAAATAAAACTCCAAAGTATTTGTCATGGAAATCCTTCCATGAACTCCACTACAAACACGCTCTAGTTCCAGCAAGTGTAGCTCCCTCACAGCAAACCCGATGATGCTGAAATTTAGAGAGAATCTTCTACACCTTCTAAACAAAAACTGATTTAAATTTGACATAAATCCAACGGTGGATTTGGGAGGAACAACTAATTGAAACAAAAATCCAAAGGTTTTGCTACAAATACTTGCTACACACAACTTCCTTCCATGCTTAATTCTTGCACACACCTTTTCCATGAATAGTTCTCCACACATAAGAACGAAATCCTTCCTTTTTTTTTTTTTCCACATACCCAAGATATTCTCTCCTTTGGTAAGCCTTCGTGACCTTCCTTGAGCTTGTTCCCCTTGTCTAATGAAAGTTTCGAAATCCCTTGTTTAAACAATGGCCTCTTCATCCTTCAAGAGCCAATGAGAATTGAAAATGAATTATCATCCAATTGAGTTTAGGATGAAAATTTTTGGGCGCAATGAGACACAAGAAATATTCCATCCTCCAATCAAATAGGATGACACTCCTCATGACTAATGGGATTGGAAGATTCATCCTTCCCCTTATCTTGGATATTTTGATGAAGTCTCTTGAACTTGATCCTTATCCTTTCCGTCCGTTGATCTTCACATCCTACTTCTTCATCTTAATTATTTCAAGTAATTAACTACTAGGATAGTTTATCGGTAGTAACAAGTAAACGTCCTTGAATTTTTACTTGATTAATTCAATGGTTGAACTAACATCCCCATGTCCCATTTACTCTTTTGATATCCCCTACCTATTTATTTTACCATGCATTAATTAACTATGTAGTACATAGTAAATTGGAATTAAAATTTGCATCACAAAAAACCCCACATACTTCTAGATCCACCATCGAAATCAGGGTTCGATGAATCCATTAGACCTAGGATGTTTGAGGTTTCATGACGTTTCGCCGTCACTCCCACACCTTACGCCTACCCTAATTTGTTAAATAAAAAGGCCTCAACCCCTTCTAAACGCAAGTACCACATTGTTTCTACTACCCTTTATTTTTGTTGATGCAAGTGATAATTTAGTCATGGTGGATGATGTCGCTACACCTTTGAATCCTTTAGTTGCACCAGTAGAATAGGAAAAACTTGAAGAAGCAATGTTCGACATGAATGTTTTTCAACGATTGCGCGAAAAAGAATCGTCCAGGCGAGTGGTGCGCACTCGAGTCCATCGTTTGCATGGGATCGTCGATTGTCTCCTAACCCACACACCTTAACAATCTATTTAAAATTCGTTCTTGCTCGTGGAGCCACGCTAGGAAGGTTTGAAGAGTGTCAATGCGAAGATGATTATGTCCGTTTCCATTGTCGAACGTGGGTCCCCGGTGATGGCCATTATCGTTGGCTACGAGGGCCATCAACCCCTTTTCCATGGAGCATCGAGTCGAATACTTAACTCACACCATTTGTCGCATTCTCGAGTTTTTGCAATTTTGACGTACTCCCTTCAAGTTGTTTACTAAGTTATAATTCACCTAGGGCCACTCGGGTGGAAATGTTAATACTTATGTTTGATTTTGATTCTATTTAAGCGTTTGGTAGAAGTGAAAATTAAATAAAGATGTATTAGGATTGCATCCTATAAATCTTTCCAGTACATCATTCGTGCCTAAAGATTATTCTAAAGATTAACTTAATATTGTCATGGCGAAATGTTATGGTGAGTTATGGGCTTGTATTCCCAATATATCAATAAATCACATCTAATTTTACATCCCCTTTCCCTTCTTTACAACATAAAAGGATAATGCATTTGAAAAGGTTTATTAGGTCCTAAAACTAACTAAGCCTTGCATTAATTTAAATAGAAGAGTCTTCTGTGTTGAAATATCCAAAGGCTAATCCAACTCCTGATCATTGTTACTTAGAGGTTTATCATGATTCAAATCATTAATACTAAAGAAAACTATGGAACTAAAGCTTAACAAATTGTGGTATTATAATCCATGGCTCACATGTTAATTGTTTGGTTTTTTTTTTCTTCATTACACAAGTTTGTGTATTTCATGTGATAAGAACCTTGAGAAGTTCTTGATGTTATGTTTTGTGTTGTGAATATCATGTTTTAGTTTTCTTATGATTAATTATGGAATCACATGGGGAACCATGTGATATTGTTTCTTTGTGATTAATTGTGGACTTACATGGGGAACCATGTGATATTGTTACCTCTCAAGGTCACAAACACCCTCTTATATACTAACCAAAAGGAAACTACTCAAGAAACTTCCAAAAGCTTATCCATCACATGGTTCCCCATGTGATTCCACAATTAATCACAAAGCAACAACAGCACATGGTGCACATGACAAAAGTCAATGCACCATGACCACCCCTTTAAACAATTACCTAAGTGTAATTACATCCAATTACACACCAAGTTACATCAAAAACCAAAACTTCAATTTTAACAACAAATTTTAACTACAATAAAGTTTTATGTTTGCACTTGAGTAAATATCTTATTTGTTAACATGGTATTAGAGCTTAGGTTAGTTAGTGAGAAAGTTGAAAGAGATCTAGAGTTAAAAAGACTTTAAAATTAGAGCTTGAGAATCTTTAATAATATCATAGGAGTTTTTCAAGTGCAAAAGTGAAATGGGGAAAAGAAAGAATATGAAGAAAAATAAATGAAAAGAAAAGATGTGAGAGGCGATCAACGTATAAAAGGTTGTGGAAGTCAAATATTTAAATCTAGATTTGAATCTACTTTGAAAAAATCTTGGAGTGAAACTTGGAAATATTATAGAAGATTTAAGACACTTTTATTTTCAAATTTGCAACAAAAAAATGTTTTGTGAGTGTTATGAGCTTTTCAAGACTTTGTGTCAGATTTGGTTTTTTGTTCATATCTCCCTTATTTGAGCTTTTTTGGATCTTCAACTTTAGTATCTTATAGATCATAACAGACTATATATGTGAAAGAAATTTCAAGTCACCTGGATATGTATCGAGAGAGATCTAAGTATTTAAAGTTTTAGCCTCAATTGTGAAGTTAGTTTTTTCTTAAAATGATAACTCTTTGTGATCATCATCAATAGAGCTGAAATTTGACCAGATATAGAAAACATATATTTTATGTGTCTCTCAAAATCTCAAGGAGAGTAAAGTTCTTGAGAGCAAGTTATAAGTCATTTTGGTGTACATTCATAGGAAACTTTACTAAACAAAAAGACTAAAACCAACCAAAGGTAGAAACTAATCAACCAGAAAAGAGATGCACACACATACATAAATATATAATGCACAAAAGGAGGTTGAAATTCTCATGTATTGAATAAAATTGCAAAGAAAGAATGAAGTTGAGTGTAGACGGTGGTCGTGTAATAACCACCGTGAGCATCTAGAAAATCCAAGTAGAATATGGAGGCAGCTCTCATATAAAGGAATTCTATAAAAACTTAAGGAGAAGGGCAGAACTTGGCCTTTTTATACAGTCACCAAAGCTGAAACCCTAAATACCTAATAGTGTACAGTCACTTGTGAACGCACATTAACCTTACAAACTTACATTAACCCTCAAAAGACATGATGGGCATGCCCGTAGCCGACCATCATGTATGAGGCCGTGCATACAAGCATGACAGCTGTCGTGACGTGTAGTGTTGTGACATACAATGTCGTAAAGGTGTACATTCATAGGAAACTTTACTAAACAAAAAGACTAAAACCAACCAAAGGTAAAAACTAATCAACTAGAAAAGATATGCACACACATACATAAATATATAATGCACAAGAGGAGGTTGAAATTCTCATGTATCCCCCCCCCAGACCTGAGTTGGGAAAAGCGTGGCATGGTTTGAGTAGGAATCAAGGTGCTGTAGGAGAACATGATGAATAGTACCAAATGCCGACAGGAACTTGAGTGAGCTCTGGTTTGAGGCAAAAAAGATGGTATCCACCATTGCAATTATCACAAAACAACATCTGATCAGCATCGTCTGTCCTTTGACATACCTGACATGGGTAGTCGAGTGGAGGAATCCACGTCAACGTGATGATGGTAGGATCCAAATTCGGCAGGTGCCAAGGTGCACAATTTTTGGAGTGATCCCAAATTATGCGTCCGTCAGCTCCTTACAATTCCAACACACCTGAAGGCCCGATCGCCTTAATCTTCAAGATAATGCGACCAGAAGAAGTGTCTAAAGTATCATTGGGTTGTCGTTGAAGATACACAAAGTCACCAACATCAAATTGTTTCACCTTAGGTTTGTAACTACCACCTCGTGTGTGTGCATATCGTAAGGTGTATTGATGTTGTGCAATGGACAAGTTTTCCATGGCCATGGGCATAACCCTCCTGAATAGGACTGCCCTTTCTGCGATGACTTTGGCCCAAGTGGTTGGAGAATCTAAGTCCACAACCTGGTCCATTTGAACAGCAATGGAAGATGGTGGAATGGGATGTCTCCCAAAAAGTAGAAAGTAAGGAGAGAAATGAGACACAGAGGCGTGTTTGGACATCTTGTAACCCATGGCAATGTAAGGGAGGGCCAGGTCCCAATCCTCTTTGTTCCTAGTGAGGCAAATCTTCCGAAGTCCTTTCTTGCATGTTTGAACCATCCTCTTTGCAAGGCCATTAGCTTGGGGATGATCTCTTGAAGTCCGCCGATGGTCAATGAAAGCATGGTCAAGTAGGTCTTGGAATTCTCCTCTGAATTCTGATCCTTGATCAGTAAGGCACTCAACACAAGCTCTAAACCTACTTAGGACTTGTTGTAAGAAAACTTGGCTGGTGCTATGTGATGATTTGTCTGGTAGTGCAACAAGCTCCACCCACTTTGAAAAATGCTCAATCATAATCATGATGTAGACATTACCCCTAGAGGTTTGTGGTAATTCTCCAGCTAAATCACATGACCAACGATAGAACATGCCTTGAATAAGGAGTGGAGAAAGTGTGAGCTGTTGAGAGGAGAAAGAAGTTCTCATTCTATCACATTGTTCACACCTAGCAATGATGTCTCGGACTTGAGCATACATACCTCTCCAATGGTAATGAGGAGCGAGAAGGCTATAAGTATGTTTAACTCCAAAATGTCCAAGCTCCGAATGTACCTTCTGAATAAGACCAGGTCGTTCATGTGGTGGTGGAACCACTCTGTCGCCTTGTGGTAAGCATTGGACAAGGTGATTGTCTCTCCATGAGTAGCATTTGGATCGCTGTTGTATGCGATCTCGCTGACTTAATGTAACTTGGGGAGGGTATTCCCCATGTTGAAGAAACCCCAGAGTGTCCAAGTCCTCCCATATATCCAGAATGAGGTGCTCAACCAGGTTACATTGTAGTAGTGCAAGATAACTAGAAGCCTTAGATACATGTATTGCTGGGATTTGGTCAAAATCTTGCATGGCTTCTGAAAAATCTTCAGAGGTAATGAGGGGTCTTCGTGACATGGTATCCGCATTCTGATGTGTAATACCAAGTCAGTGAATAACCTTGAACTCATACTCTTTAAGTATAAGCGCCCAACGAGCTAACTTATTAGTAAGCTTATCGTTGGTCATCAACCACTTGATAGGTTGGTGGTCTGTATACAAAGTGAAATTGGTGCCATAAAGATAGGGCCTAAAATGTATGACAGCCCATACAATAGTAAGACATTCCCCCTCGTATGAAGAATAGTTGTTTTTAGCCTTGTTGTTGCTTCGGGATGCGCGCATAGGCAATAACATATTCCTTGCCTTCCTCATCAAGTTGGCCCAGAATAACACCAATACCAAGAACACTCCAATCAATGTGTAGAATGAAGACCTTGCTGAAATCAGGTTTCCTCAGAATGGGGAACTCTGAAAGCTTTTCCTTGAGTGTGTTGAAAGCATCCTGAGCCTCTTCATTCCATGTCCAAGCAACATCCTTCTTTAACAATGCATAGAGAGGATGAACAATAGTACTGAAGTCTTGGACATAAATTTTGTAATAATTACATAGTCCGATGAAGCTCTTCAAAGTGTGAACATTAGTAGGATTGGGCATTTCCAAAATGGTTACTACTTTGGCCCAATGAGCCATAATACCATTTGGTAGAATTCTATGTCCAAGATAGACCATTGAGGTGACAGCAAACTCACACTTCTTAGGATGGATCTTCATGTTGACTTCGTGGAGCCTCTTGAATAACTCTTCAAGATGAGCCAAGTGCTGCGAGAGTCCCTTACTATGCACTAGGACGTCATCTATGTAGCACTTTAGGAAATCTACCCCTTCGAGAACCTGGTCCATGACTCGTTGAAAGAAGACAGGTGCATTCTTTAATCCAAAAGGCATCACAAACCATTCCCACAACTTGTTGCTTCCATGGAATGTTGTTTTTTTGCGATCCTTCGCAGCAAGCATAATCTGGTTGAAGCTTTGCCTCAAGTCTACAATTGTGAAAATGTTTGAATCTCCAATGCTATCAAACAGTTCTTCAGGGATGGGCATGGGGTACCTGTCTCGAGGTGTAACCAGGTTCAAAGGCCTATAATCCCCACACATCCTTTTTTCGGTCCACAATCCAGCTAAATCCTTCTTTGTTGGCATTACTATAGCAGCCGCAAAGTCAGAACTTGATGGCTGAATGAGACCAGCCTCATGGAGCTCTTTACATCTTTCATCTACCAATTCCCACTCGTGTTTACTCAGCCTATGCCTCCTCCGATAGATGGGGGTTTCATTTGTAAGGTCTATAGAGAACTGCATGGTCTTACACCTACCTAAGTCTTTCATTGAGAATGCGAACACATTCTCATACTTAATTAGCAAGTTTGTGACCTGGTCTCTCTCCTTATTGGTGAGTTGGATCCCCATAACAAAAAGGTAGTTGGAAACACATGGAATGGAGTTGGAAAGTGTGTTTGAAGAACCTGGTGTATTGGGTTCTCCACTATCCAACTGCGTAGATTTGTAGAAGGTTGTAATTGTTTCTCCAAAAGCTGATGTACCTCCAGGCGTATTAGACACAACTTCAATCAAATTACATGGTACTTCCTCCCCCCCAACACTGAGAGTGAAATGTAGAGTGTTGAAGATAGGCAAATGTACTTGGTCAGGGTGCCATGTGGTTGCATCGCTAGAACTACAAGTTGATGGAATCAGTGTTGGTGTTGTGTACATTTGAAAGAGTACACAAGTTACCAACAACCATGTAAGGGAGTTCAGGTCCATGCCTTTCCCTAGTAGAGCATTACGTTCCAACCTAGTCACCTTAGTGTGACTAATAGTGCCAGCTTGGAACCCCATAGCCCTTTCTCTTTCTTCTGGGCTTGGTTCATCCCAAGTGGTTGAAGCATGACGATACACCAGGCCTGGTCCATCTTTCTGAAAAGCGTGTGCTCCTGGGAAGGAAACAAAGGTGGGCCAAGCACCTCTTGGTTTTCCTATTGTGTTTGTAGGAAACCAAGGAGGTTTTTCTTGCCTTGCAACTAGTTAGCAAGAGCTCTGATCATCCAATATGTGAGAAACCTGCAGGTTGGGGTTTATAATGGTGTATCTCAGAGCCAACTGCAGAACTGAAAGTGGTGCAAGGTTAGTCCACCAATTGCGTAGTCGGTGTGCATAGGAACCGCATTGTGCTGCATCAAGTAAGAATGGCTCTCCAAGGTAATGCCTAACCAATGTATAATGTTCTTGGACTTTTTCCTTTTGGTCAAACTAAGAAGGGGTGTTCTCAATTACATAACCAAGCGAAGGAGAAATGGATTGAGCCAAGGTGATCAATCATACCATGTCCGTGAAGAGACCAGATCTTGTGTCACTCAAGCCTTCTCTAAATCGAACCGCTGAAAATCCTTAACACTCCCAACCTGAAATGATGAGGTCCACGGGGCCAAGCAATTCCATATGCTTCTTCTGAATTAATTGTATGTCAAAGGGCAAGAAAGTGAAACTGGCCTTCCATGCGGTGGTTGCAAATTGTTGTGGAAATCTGGCTGTGAGTTCCATCATTCTCGATGCCGCCACTTGCCTTGCAATAGGATCAATGTCTACGTAGAAATACTTCTGAACCACCATCCCTGACTGTAGTAAGGCTTCGAGACCTGTACCAATACCACCAAAGAGGTCTAATAATGTAATCCCTTCCTTAGGTGGTGTCCTGGTGATTAGTTGATGAAGTAATGGCTTAATCGGTTCACCATGGCGCTCCATGCTCTCAAAACTAGACAAAGCTTTGACCAAGGGCTCGCGAACTGCTTTGAACCTTTGTAAAACCTCTGGTCCATGTTGAATGTCAACAGGAATCACCTTTAAGCTTTCAGTAGCTTGGGCATACGCTATCTCCTCTTCATCTCCCTCTATCCATTCGTGGTTAGCTTATTCGATGTAGGAAATGGTGTGTGCTTCCTTGAGCATATAATGGTGAGCCATAGGACTATGGCTCCCATGTAAATCAAGGGGTATGTATCCCAGGTGGTGGCCATCAGTCTCCCAATCCACTTGGTAGTACGCATGTTCGAACCAATTGTCAATTGTGAAACCTGGTGGAAACAGGGCCTCTTGCCCAATGAGCACATCATAACTGGTGGCATTGGTGATTAAACATTTGACTTGTAAGCAAAGCTCCTGATCTATACCTTCATTGAACTTAATTGCAATGAAATTTGAGCTTTCCCCAAATACCTCCTCTATGTTCCCACTAGCGGTGCGAATTTGCCACATAGATTTCCGTAGTTTGGAGTCAAACATGCCCATCTTCTTAGCAAATTGAACTCCAAGAATCACTGGTTGGGCACCTGTGTCCAGAAGTACCACTCTGGGTGTATGTCCTCCCACTTGGATTGCTAACCTAATATTGTCGACAATGGCAACTTCAGTGGAGATGGAAGTTCTCTCATTAGGCACCACCTTTGGAAATGAGTGAGAGACTTTGTGGAGAGAATGGCTATCCACAACACCTTTGCTAAGTAACAAATCCACAAGTGAGGTGTTCTAAATTCCCTTCTAATATGTGAATGTAGAATTAGAGGTAGGAAAGCCCACTAGTTTAGCCATGCTAGAACTAGTGACCAGATTATGAACACCATCTGCAACACATGAGCCAATTGAATGTTTTTTCAAGGTGTTGGATGGGATCTCTGTAACATGTGGATTAGGGATTGGTAGAGGACTTGATGTAGTGTTTAAGGTATCCTCTAAGATTGCAATTATGTCCTCGGTGCTTAACTTCAAATCTTGAAAACAAAACAATGGTGTACTAATAAGCTTTTGCACCACTTCATGCATTTGAAGTTGGCATTCCATAAGCTGATTAGTGGAAAATTGTGTGTTTTCTTGATGTACATGTACTCTTGGGACACGAGAATTTGATGCCCTAGCAGCTTGTGGTGTAGTAGTCTCCTCCCCCCTCGCCAACAAGGTGCGTTCTTCTTCCATGTTGAGAGGACGAAAAGATTGTGGCATGATTGCTCAAGCTCCTCTAGCCCTGATAATAGGACTTGAACCAGATGCGAGTCCATTGGTCTGAATTACCTGCCTAGTGGCAGAAACTCTGGGTGCCACACTAGCTTCTTGTGCCGCAACATAGGAAGGGCAAAAAGAAGTAGCAAAATCTGGTGTGAGACTAGAAGTGTGTGGAGTTGAAAGAACATACTCCCCAACCATGGCATCATGTGGAAGGCCATAGAACGACCTAGGAGGTTCCTTTCGTAATCCTGAACCTTGTATAGGTTAGGCATGACTAGCTGGTAGGGAGGACTTGCCTTTTAGATTAGCAAGTTGAGCCTTCAATGATTCAAGTTCATTTTGTAAAGTTTGAACTTGAATTACATGGGCTTGAAGCACCTCCCTCTTGTCAACATTGTGCTCCTTTTTCTTAGCATTCTTGTTGGAATTACCCTTGGTGGGCAAAGCCCGAGTGGAAGGTTGAGGTGCCTTGGCTTTTGGTTGAGGGACAACGGAAGATGCTGGCAGATTTTGCCATTGTAATCGGAGTTGCTTCCGCTCTGGGAACTTGGCAAAATAGACAGATTCCTGATGTCCCTCTTTCCCACAATAATCACAAAAGAGATCCTCAGAAGGAATGTTGCACTCACTAGCTTTGTGAGCAGGATTGCCACAGTAGTTACAAGAAGGTAGGATGGGTGTAGTTGAGTGCACCGCTTTAATCCTTGAAGAAGAATGTGATGATCTAGTTGGCGCAGCTGGTGTAGGTTGAACCCTTAAACGTGATGAAGGCCTCATAGTACTGGCCTCATAGTGTGCATGAACCAATTCCAGCTTTTCGGAAATGTTGTACACATCCAACAAAATGTATGAGTCTCCAAATTTTGCAAATACCCATTACAAAACCTACGCGTGGAGTGTTGAAGTACCTTCCAACGAACGAAGATATCGGTGGGCAGCTTCCAAGTCGATGATGCTCTGAGTATCTTCTTTGAATTTGAGAAGCCTTCTGTAGAGCATCTTAAGGGTTTCATCCTTCTACCGAGAAAAGGTGGCAAGCTGTAGAATTTTTTTTGAACTTTTGACTGGAATTCCAACTCAAGAATTCGAAAGAATTCTCCCACTGGATCATCAAAAGCTGGCGCATTGATGGTGGGAGGAATGTTTACACTAGCAGTAATGAGTTGTTGAGGAGAAAGGTTTAATGAGGTAGGTATCGGGTCTGGATTATTCGGCATAGTCCCATGATGTGCAATTGTAGCTTGCAATACAGCTTGAGAGGCGGTGGTGATGGCTATGGCGTAAGCTGGATTGGGAATCTGGGTGACACCCAAAATCCTTGCAGAATGTTGCTCGTAGACATTTAATGCCTCATAGTGCACATAACGAGCCAATTGTTTGAATGCAAAGGCTTCAGTGTAATTAGCGCCATACTTGAGCTCCAATTCACAAACCACAGTTGAGAAAGTTGCCTTGAACTCCCTCAAAGAAATGGTACGTGGCCTTCCGCTAAACTTCTCAATTCTCCCAGAATAACTACTGACCTCGATGGTGTATATGGGTGTTGAAGTCACAACTTGCAACGGAGTATATGGTGATGGTGTGAAAGCAGGTGCAGTAGTAGGTGTACCCCACTGATTAACCCCTCCAAATGGGCTCTGGTGTGTTGTTGATGTAGTGTAACCCAAACCTGAATTCCTAATAGGAGTTGTACTAGATGATGTTAGTGCTGTGGATGCTTGGTGGTACAGTTGTGAGGATCGTGAGCTCAAAGATATTGGTTTAAAGGGTTGTGTGTTACTTTGTAACTGATACCTTGGTTCTGGATGAGTAATGGTACTTTCATCATTCGAGGACATGGTGTTGTCCCATGCCCCAAAATTTTGTACTAATATAATCCCTCAATTACAAAATTCTAACACAATGTATGGTTTGAATTTCCCTAATCGCAGGACAATAGTACGGTAGAATACAACAAGATAAGCTACAAGACACAAGACCACAAGACCACAAGATGCACGACCACAATGTGTAGAACGCAAGATTGCAGTACGGTATTACGCAAGACGTCAAGGCGGTAGGACGTGGGGATATGACGTCAAGTCAGTAAGATAGCAGGGCACAAGACGGAAGGACGATGACGTCAACAATGACGCAGGCAAGACGATGACATCAGCAGTGATGCATGCATGATGCAGGACGATGATGTCAACAGTGACACAAGCAGGACGCAAGACGATGACGTCCGCAGTGACACAGGCAGGATGTAGGACGATGACGTCAGCGGTGACGTAGGCAAGAATTCGACGGACGAAAGTTTGTGGACGAAAGTCCAGTTGGCGACGCACCGTCATCGTTGAAGCCCACAGTGTTGCAGAGCGCCTGTGAGTTCCGCGGTGATGGCCGACGGCAATGTGGCGCTACGTGACGTTGCAAGCTCGCGGTGGTGCTACGTGACGTTACAAGCTTGCGGCGGCGCTACAGCTCGTGTGGTTGCAAGCTTGCGACGTTGCGACGGTGTTGTTGCGATGGCGGGTTGAGCCGACGGGCTGGTTTGCAACGATGACGCGCTGGGCTGACGGCTATGCTACTTTTCAGCGATGGTGCGCCGGGCCGACAGCTACGCTGCTCTGCAACGATGGCATGTCGGGCCGACAACTATTTGGTCTAGCTTTTCTCAGCTGTTGGTTCTCCTCTTCCAATCTTAGCGTTGTTGGTTCTCCTCCTCCAATCTTAGTGCTATTGGTTCTCCTCCTCCAATCTTAACACTGTTGGTTGGTTCTCAATAACACAAGTTTTGTTCAGTAAGCTTCCTTCGGTAGCACCAGCAGAACAACAACAATAGCAAAAAGAAATTCAAAAACTCAAAACCAAAAGAAATTTGTTACTTTCAACATTAAACAACAACGAAGAGTTTTTTTAGAATTGAATAGAATTGCAAAGAAAGAATGAAGTAAAGTGTAGATGGTGGCCGTGTAGTAACCACCGTGAACATCTAAAAAATCCAAGTAGAATATGGAGGCAACTCTCATACAAAAAAATTCTAGAAAAACTAAAGGAGAAGGGCAGAACTTGACCCTTTTATACAACCACCAAAGCTGAAACCCTAAATACCTAATAGCATACAGTCACTTATGAGCGCACATTAACCCTATAAACGTACGTTAACCCTCAAAAGACATGATGGGCATGCTCATAACCAACCATCATGTATAAGACCGTGCATACGAGCATGACACCTATGGTAGTCCTTGACATTTTAATGTGACCTAACCACACATATTACATTATCTATAGTGAACATCACACATATTAGAGTTATCCATAAAGTAAGGAAAAGATAGCACCAGAACCCTGAATTTGGTCATAAACGGGTGAGATTAAAGAAAAACCTGAAAAAAATACATTAGCATTCAAAGGGAGGCTGCAAATCAGCAAACCATCAATTTCGGTGGTAAACTGAGTTTCATCCTATCTTTCTTTTTTCTTGAGCTCTGCATTGTTGCTACATATATTTTCACTGCTCTTTCCTTTACATCTACTTTAGTTACTCTGGAACCTTGTGCATGAATGTTGAGTTTCAGCATTTCATAACCAGATTCAATAAAATTTCCTTACCACTGAAAGAGGGGTTTGAGGTCTAAGGAGGCCCAAAGACGGGGTGAAGACAAGTGACTTTACAGATTTTTCTAGTGTATAAAAACGAATGAAACCACAGTGTTTAATCACACATGTGTCAAAAACCACGGCTTTGTCAGAACATGGTTTATTCAACATGAAAATTGTGCCACAAATGATGTATGGTAAACCTTGTTATGTTGTCGTGTGTCATTGTTGCATTGTTGATGACCTTAATCAAGATGAATGTATTTATTTCCTTGTAGTCGGGGTTAAAAAACATACCCTACAAAAGTATTATCAGCACTTTCAAATGTCATGGAATGGGCTTATTAATGTTGGGAGAATTGCATTCTATAAGCTAGTGACATGTCTTTAAAAGGTTTATTCCACACACACTGTCTCTATTGTTGATTCCTAGCAATAAAAAACTTATATGCAAATTATTTTCAACTTTTACCTTTCACTATAAACAACGTTCCTAAACAATGGAACCATTTATAGACCATCACCAATCCCACTTAGGAAATCCTACATTACCCTGGAACAAATCCATAATTTTGTTGGTTATACATACATGCAATTTTCAAATCCACTTTACTTGCTTTCATGAAATTCAATATTCATTATCAAACATAAAGATTCTTGTAACAGAAATGGTCTTGAATTTTCCCAAATTCTATCATTTCTCCCTTTGATGTCAAAGTTCCTTCACTAGAATGTCCACAAATGCTTTATTGCAATCACATGGCTTTTTGTTTACAAAAATACAGAGATGTTTAGGGAGAACAGAAGGCCTTCAAAAACTAAAAAACATAACTTATTCAAACCTTTGATATTGCAATACAATCTTTCATGTTCTCATTATTTGTTTACAACACATTTACAACGGGCTCCCACATTGACATTGCAAACAGAATTTCGTTCTTCCATCCCATAAGGAACCAACAACCATCTTCCCCAATGCCAAAGTGTTTGTTATAGGAGCCCAACATGGACTTAATCGAAGAAAGTATAGAAAAATGCAAAGGCTTTGGTCTAAAGCCAGCTTGTTGAATACGACGTTGCCATTGCGAATAAGGCTCAATTCGCTCAACTCGCTCTAGACCTTCACATGCAACAATGTTCACAATTTCTCTAGCATACAACATCTCCACAAGTTGCCTTGACTCACAATCCATTGGCATTAATACATCCACCAAATCAAACCTTGCTGAAAAAAACTTGATGGTTCCACGAATGCGAGACATGAAAAAAGGATCATTGCAGCTTGCATGCGCCATTTCTGTTACAAGAATCTTCATGACACAACAAACCCCAATCCCACACAAAAGTGATAAGAAAATGGACGTCACCTTAAAGTGTTTCATGCGGTGGCTTGCTAGATGCATGGAGATGAAAGCAAAAACCAACATATTTATTCTAGAAAAATCACACCTTACAAATGGTTGTCGAAGATTGGAACATCAGCAAAGATCGCATGCAACCCAAAAAATTAGTCAATTGGTGCATGAATTACCTTGGGATTCATGGATCGGATCCTATCGAGTACCATTTTGCGAGGGCTTGTTGTCATAATGGACTCATCAAGGAGGTGGCAATTGATGAAATTGCAATAGACTACTAACACTTCATCAGGTCTCAAGCCAAGTTGTGCTGAAGTTACATTTTCCCAATTGTCAACAACAGTTGTGTACTCCACCGGCACTCCCCAAAACTTTGCCATCTCAGATAGCTTGCGACTAAGTTTTTGGATTTTCTCTGATGCCATAGACCCTGGTAGAACTATCCCTGAAATCCAACATAAAATGTTGTCTTGAGAAAACAGATTCAAGAATTACTTTTACAATTATTAACCAATTCCAATGAATCAAGGGATGTGTATTATAAGTATACCTTCTAGACATTGACCACAAGATAGGGATTTCACAAACATAAATACAAAATCTGAGTACCTGTGATTCGAAAGTTGGGTGGCCCATTTGGTTGCATTGCAAGTTGTTGTATGAGAAATGGCCATTCGATCCCAAAGGCACTGCCATAGGCAACTAAATGCACACGTGTAGCACGTTTGAAAGCATTCAAGATCAACACACTAGAAATGAAGTCGTTGATTGGTTTGAATGGAGAACAATCCATCAGCGATTTGTAGGCTTGTAGCATTGGACCAAATGAAGGCCCAGTTTTGTGAAGTGTAACATATAGCTGTGCACCAATTCCAGACATTTTAGCAACCTGTAGATTCCCACTACAAGTTATTAGGAGATAATAGTGATTAAAACCTGAGAATGAGAATATGGATTAGTTCCACCTCAAAACACACAATGTCAAACTTGCATGATGATTATAGAAGGTGGGTGGCATGTTGATTCCTTCTAGTTGAAGGAGTTGAACATATTCAATCTCTCTGTCGACTTCTTACAAAGGCATCTGTGAAATAGTGAGCCATACGTTGTACACCACTTCCATATGGTGATGAACATTCACGAAGCTCCACGATTAGTTGACTGGCCGTCCTAACATCATTTTGCCCAATTGCTTCTGCACACCTGAGACATGCAATTGCACAGTGTAAGTCTTGCTTTTCTTTTTAAAAGGTGATTGATGTTCAACCAACACCCAGAAAAAGAGGGAAGGTCTACTACTACCACATCAAAAATGCAAAAACATGGAAGCAAATTTGTAAAACAGTAGACACAGAATTCAATAAAATTCAATTTGGTCCTTATCGAGGTTCATGAGCAAAATGAAAGAATTGAATCCTTAACCCACACTCAACAAGCAATGAAACATTGCACAACATTCTCGTCACAGGAGTAAGTGTTTTTAAAGGGGATGGAAAATTTCAATCTCTAGCAAACTGAGCATATGCCATTCATTATATGAGCTTATTCTTTGTTAAGACTTTAGATGCACAAAAAAAAACTAGACCTTTTACAATCAATGGGTCAGTCTTCACCTAATAAGCAGATCTACAAGCTCATCCTCAGGACCAGTCTTGAATGCAAACTTAAGATCATGTTGGAGCCCTCCCCCAGTACTCTTTCCAAGATGATGCACGCTTGCTGCCCCTGCTGCTGCACTCATCGTGGCGGTCGTCTCATGAGGTCTGTTGTTGGAAATGGTGGTCACTTGTGCAGTGTGTAATGGATCCATGTAGTATGCAGTGTTGGCCATATAAATTTTGTTGTTACTTGTAGTAGACTCAAGAGACAAGCACATTTGTCCAAGTTGTTGAGAGAGCAGGTCGGTGACCTCATTCAACACACGATCTTCAAGGACTTCTTCTGATAGCCGAGTGAAGTCGAGCGAATCATTACTTGATGACTTCTTGTTGTATTCGTCTGTGGTCGCCACCACCCCCTTTTCATTATTCTCAAACATATTGCTTTCAGTATGAAGCGGTGGTAGAACAGGTACTTCGTCGATGAGATCGGCGAAACTCTTCTCCATGGCCTGGTAAGCATTGCTCTCTTGATCCATAAACCATGTGTTGTCAAGGTCTTCTTCCGTAAGCATATCATTGAGGAAAGTTGTTAGAGATTCTGACTCTGCAAACTCTCCAACACGACCTTGAGCTCTCGATGTTGATGATCCATCAGATAAGGGTGATGATGATCCCTGATCGTTACAGATGTTGGACTCCTTGATGGAGTATGATCGCAGTGTTGGCGGAACAAGACGTTTGGGAGTAGGTAAAGAAAACGCCGGCTTGGATGTGGTTGAAGCTGCTGGATGTGGGTTTGTTTGGTTTGGAGCTTTGCTTGTTTCCGTACCAGAAAAAATGGAAGAAGAAGATGATGGATTCCTATTCCTAGCTACCTTGGGCAACTGCGATTGTAACCATGCCTGCTGCAACTTTGTTGCTAACGGTGTGCCTTCACCTACTCCCATGGAACTGCTATCCTTCTTTCGGGATTCCATTGCAACCCGAGAGAATTTGATCAAGGCTTTCTTTCTTCCTTCCCTCTGCTGCTGTCTCCTCCCTTCTAAGAAGCTGTTTGTGATGTTCCCTTCTTTCGTTTAGCTTCAGAGTCCAAAAGGTTTTAACCTCCCCAAAAGATCTAATGTTTGTACATCTTGCAAGCAGCTCAAGTTTCTAGGTTTTCTAGGGCTTCTAGGGTTTCTAAACTCTCTTTTCTTTTCTCTCTTACTCAATCATTAAAAGTCTGCTTCGATCTTGTGGACTTTTGTCAAACACTACAACAAAACCCCCCTTCCCCCCCGCCCCTGCAACCCTTCCAGAAACCCATCTCAGTCACGATGATCTAAAACCCTCACTGACCTAGTTACATCAGCATCAAAAAGCAGCAGCAGCTTTCTAGGGTTTCTAAGCTCTATTTTCTTTTCTCTCACTCAATCACTCACAGACTGCTTTAGTCATCTGGATTTTTGTCAAATAGTACAACAACCCCCTCTTGCAAATCTTTCAAAAACCCATTTAGTCACGATGACCTAAATCCTTCACTGAACTAGTTACATCATCATCATCATCAAGAAGCAGCAGCTGCTTCCTTCTCAATCAAAAAAACGTCCATACCCATCTCTTCCTTGAATCTCCATCAAATCACACGATTCAAGTTTCCTTTCTCTCCCATGCTAGTACGTGGTATTTCACTCCAGAGCAAGCAAAATCCCTCGCAACAACAGATCGGTCCAAATTCAGCAGGCAGTCAAGCGGAGGGGCAAGAGGAGGAGCTTGCTCGAATCTAACTGCAGCTCGTTGGGCAACACACACAACCGTAACACCCTGTCCCTTCCTTGGAGGCCAGGAAGCTTCGTGGAAAAGGGCGGAAAAATGAGCGAGCGAACGAAAGGGTGACACGACAGCGACAGAGTGTCAGTCAGTCAGCGAATGAGCAGTAGGAAGAATGAATGAATGTACTTTTTTTCATTCGTAGCTGTTAACCTCCTCACGTGTACGAAGGTTTTGGATGAACGGTAACTCTCTCTCACTTTTTACGGGGGATTTGTGAATAGAATTGTTGTATGTAGTTAGTTAACCGTAGTTAGATGACAGGGTGGGTCTAGACTCAACGGTCGATTGTTTTCTTTTTTTAAAGGAATTTTTGGTTGTGTAGCCAAAAGTGGCTATTATCCATATGAGTAAGTAGAGTGGCGATCGTCACTGGGAAGATTTAGCCAAATCTGGCTATAAACCAAACATGAAATAAAAATCTTTTAATCATCCTTCCATGTTTTGGCTACACAACAAGTGAAAAGAAGGCCAAGAAATCTGGCAGTTTTTAAAACTATTCTTTCTCAATTATGGCGATTGAAAACCTTCCAAAATCACTTTGTTTTCTAATTTTTCTTTTTTTAATTTCTCTTTTTGGTGAGATTTCGGCAATAAAGCAAAGACGACTACTACCTGTCGCCGTCGACTCCCTTGTCCTTCGCTCGTGCGCGGGCTCCGACACAAGACAAGTCCGTCGCTACAGACACCAGCGGACGACGTTGCGTGCACTATCCGCGGTTTCGTCGCAGAAATGCTCAGCATCCGCTTCATGGCAGCTCCAGATAGCCTGCGGAACGTCATGTACATTACGTAAGCTTCGTCCTCATATGCTAGTTCCGGCTCAGTGTTTCCATTTTGCTTGTTGTTAGTTCTAATTCTTGTGTTTTTTTTGCAATCAAGTCTCGTCGCAGGTTTTTCATCCTGAAAAGGAATTTCGTCCTTCGCGTCGTGCTTTTTGGCTGCGGAAAATCTCGTAAGTGTTACTATTACTATCATCATCTTGGTTCACTTCTGCAGATTTTCCTCTCCCGACTCCCATCCTTTTTTGACGTTTCTTGAGAAGTGTCATCTTGGCACCGTAGTTTCTGTATGGACTCCATCTTGGAGGAATTCTGTGATTTTCTTTTGGAGCAGACGTTCAGAGATTTCTTCAGAGCCGTGTGTTGATAACAGATTCCTGTTACATATATTCTCATATGTTCCGATAGAGAGCAATGTGTTGTTCTTTCTGAACCTTCTTTCTCAGTAGGTTGCCTCAAAAGGATTGCAGTATTCCTCAAGGGACACAAAGGAATCGAAAATGTACCTATTCAGCTGGTCCATCCGCATCTGTTCCTTCTACACAGGATCTACTCTTCCTGTAATTGGAGAGACTTTGCAAACAATTCACAACTATAAAATACAAACCCCTATTCTCTGGGCTTGGCACTCAAAATGGCCAGCATGTAATGTCACCAGCGTGCACACAGTATGTGATTTCTCTCAAGTTCCCCTAGCTCTGTGTCCCTAGCTTCTTCTTGTCACCTGAGTATGGAAAGTAATATAAGTGGGATTTATTTGCGGCTGCCTGATACTTGGATATGGTGAATGAGGAAATAGTGCTTTTCCAAAACAGATAAGTATATTGCTCAAGTCATATGTTGTCTCCTATATATCAGAAAATTATATATGTTTGTTAATCTCCACCGGACATGGTTTGTCCTTGTGTCAATGAAACTTGGTTTGGTGAGATTGTGGGATGTGGAAGCTCATTGCATGGCTAGGCCTGTCACAAGTCTCATGTCAGTGAGTTTTTTCTAGGGCACAACTGCAATATCAAGAAGCAGGGTTTCATATCTGCTGACATGCACCCTGCCCTTTTGTTTCCAGGAATTTTGCTGCACTGGAAATCAGGCACCTTTCTAGAAGAAAAATGGTATGTAACAATAACGGCTATGGAGAAGAAGTAGAGAGTCTAATGCATGAAACTTTTCAAATTGGCCCTAAGTTATGCCACTTCTGGAAAAACACATTTCCAGTGTACTTTGTGCAATCAAGCAAGAACCATGCAGAGTTTAACCCAAGTCTACAATCATAACCAAATTTTTTCTCTTGCTTTGACTGCTAACATAGAAAAAGCAAACATAAAAAACAAGAAGATTTTGATCAATCACACTTTACTGCATTTGTAGAGCAAAATGGGATGTGATTGTTTCACATCAGTTGAAAAGCTATTCAATGCTAGGGATTTGCTGATTGGTACTGAGCCACTGTCCCTTGCATGGCTGCTGTCTGGCCAAGAACACAATCCAACTTCTTAACACTGATTTCAGCTGCCATTCGAGCAGGGTAGTCACAATGCTCATAAGGCCGGTATTCACACATGCTCTTGATCTCATCACGCAATGTTGTCTGGATCTCCTGTTTCACACCACATGAAACAAACAACCAATGGAACATCCCTGTCATGCTTATATTCAAGTCTGCTGATTTTATTGTGAGAAGATTGACACACACCTGGTCTTGGACGAATGATGGTTCTTCTTTCCACTATCTGAAAACAAACTTTTAAGCAAGATTTTTTTAAAAAAAAGCTCTTACTAGATGAGCACAACAGATCGCGTGGCAGTACATGGCTGTCTAAACTTCCATCATATTTTGATTGAGTCAACTTGAATTCACCATCTACAACTTTAAATTCCTCTGGAGGACCAGTGCCTTCCAAGTACCATATTCAACAAGCATCTCTTAAGGACTCATTTTGGACTTAATATGATTGCAGAAACGCAACTCAAGAAAAAATCATAAGGTAACTAAAAAAAAACAGAACTGGTGTCAGTTCCAGCAACACCAAAAAAAAACAAGAAAGAGTGTGTTGTGCCAGTCGAAACCTTGTGTCACTCACAAAGTAATCAGACCATCACCTTCATCGTTTCATCATGAAATGGCAATGACTAGCTATCATTTATTGCCCACTGAGTTCATCAGCTCCTGACAGTTGGGTGTAAATCGGATTATAATAATTTGCTAAAAACCTTTATGATCAAAACTACATTTCCAGAGGCAATGGGAATAACTACTTGGTCATAACATTTGTCTTGGTGTGCACTCAAGAAGCATATCCTCAATACCATGCATTAATGTCACTCACCATCAAGCTAAAAGAAAGCATAAATAAGAATGCCTTCTTGTGCATCCCACTTTGATGCATGCATCTATGATGTGTGTTAAAGTTTACATAGAGTGGCATAGAGCCGCAGTTGGATGACAGATCAAGACAACAGGAAGAGAGTGCTCTAATCAAAGTAGAATTTGTCTGTAATTTTTTTTCCTAGTCTGAGATGATGTAAGGAATAGAGCTTGAGGGTGGAAAGAGACAGTCACTTAACAGACATATTAACAAGAGTCAAGAAGATGATGAAGAAGAAGAAGAAGAAAAGGAGGATAGCAACATTACTTTGATAGCTTGCATGAATTCCTGACATTGAACTGTAACAACCTCATTTCGAGGGCCTCCAGCTTTGGCCAGTTCTTCCATCACCCCACCCGCCAACTCCACTATGTGCACAATTCTCTATCTCACACAGGGATGCCATCTCAGTTGTTCTGTTCCCCAAAAAAGAATCAATTCTAAGCATCCATAGAGAAAGAGAGCGAGAGAGAGAGGTGTACGACTGACAACCTTCTCGACATGGTGTAGTCATTGCAAAGATGTTGAGGGTGCTCCTGGAGTAGTTGTAAGAGTGGCCGCCATCACCCCCCTTCTTTCTTTTCTCACTACAAAATTTCAGCCCTTTTGTCTATTGCGAGCTTGGGTGCTTGTTGTTACAATGAGAAAGCCCCTCCTCTCCCAAGTTCCCTACATTACTACACTCTTCCGTTACTCCCACCTGACCACACACGCCTTTATTCTCCTTCCTTGCCTAGCGGAGATGGGTTCTGCGTTTAACTCACGAAGCACAAGCATGAGCACAAAAGCATCCACACATAATCGAGAGCCACAGACAGAGAGGGGCTGAGAGAGAGAGAGAGAGAGAACAAAACCCTAATCGAACCCTAATTCCAGGAGGGAAACATCTTATATATGAAGTGTTTTGGGCTGGCGAGGTGAAGCAACCCCTAAATCCGCCCATCCCGTCATCCATCCTGTCATCCATACAAACAGAATAAATATTTTTTTTTTAAAAAAAAGGGAAAAAACTAGAAAGAAAATAAAAACAGAAAAACACTTTAACAATTAGAAACTTTTTTTAAACACTTAAACATGAAACAAAAAAGGGAAATACAGTAAAACAATCTTTAAAAAAAAATTAAAAATAGATGATGAAAATTAAGAAACAAAATAGAGAGCAAAAGAAAGAGAAAAAAAACCATACATGAAAAAAAAAATGAGGTTTGTCTTCTTTTTCCAAATTTCAAACCTGCATCTAATCAAACAATAATAAAAAAGTTTTTTTAACTATTTTTATTATAAAACATATTAGAAAAACTAGAATTTTTTTGAAAAATAAAATAGAAACTAACTAAATAAATAAAAACACAAAAATAAAATTCTTTTGAAAATAGACAAAATAAGAATAGAAAAAATTAAAACATGAAACAAACATAAACAAAAAAAAAAGTAAAAACAAAAAAACTATAAAAAAAGGATGGAAACAAAGGAAACAAGGAAAGGGAGATACAATAAAATAATTTTAAAAGAAAAAATTTACAAAAACCAATAATGTAGTTTACAAAGAAGTATTTGGTAGATTGTAGTGTGTGCATGTATATGTATTATTTAGTGTAATAAAATGATTACATTCATCACATCAATGGCTATCCCAGCAGCGAACGCAACGGGTACACGCTAGTGAAGAAGAATGCTGAAGAAGGTGAGGCTCCAACTCCCAAAGGGCCTCGGATTTTTTTATTATCAAAAACTTTAAATGAAGAAAAATCCTTAGCTTAAAGTCCTTTGTAAAATTTGTCCTTTTATCTTATGCAAATACATTGTTCAAATTCAAAAACCTTTTATTTTTATTTTTAAAAACTTGAATTAAATTAAATTAAATTAAATGAATTCTTAATATTGAATTCTTCAACATGAGTAAATTCTAATCATTTAACCAACTTTTCACCATTATCATGATTTTCACATGACAATTTGCATAAAACATATGTACAAAAAATTTGGTAGTTTTCATTCAATTTGATTTGGTTTCTTTATTTTTGAATCTTTTGATGACACCTTGACATAAGTGTTTTTTTTTTGAGCTCATTATGTGTGCAATTCCTCTACACAAACCTTCTTGATAAGCACCTTGACATAAGTGTGTTTTTTTTTAGCTCATTATGTGTGCAATTCCTTTACACAAACCTTCTTGATGAACACTTTGACATAAGTGTGTTTTTTCTGAGCTCATTATGTGTGCAATTCCTCTACACAAACCTTTCTTGATGAGCACCTATATATGGGGAGGTTTGTTTTCACCATTTGTATCATGGTAGAGCCAATGTAGAGTACAACATTTATTCTCAAGCAAAGTGATTAAACTTACCATTTGATGGGACAATTTTTTTGACACAAAAAAAATTAGGGAGCATATAAAACTATTTATTAACATGAACCATCATTTTGAAAACTTAACATAGAATAACATAAAATACCATAAAACAAACACATTTACAAAGTCGAACAAGATCTAAACAAAGATGTTTGCTTAATGTCACGATGAATATACATAGCAAACTTGTGCGTTTGCTTTTTCTCATCTACTCCCAAAGTTGCCACTAATTTGTATTGATCAAAATGTTTAACATGTTGCATTAAATCACAAGGTAGTTGATGGTTATTCATCCAATCCTCAATATCATGTTTTAGTCACGTGGATGACAAGACTCCTAGATGCCTTGTAACAACAATCATCCTACATCTTTTCATATTGTATAGGCATTGACAAAAGGTGGATGTTTTTGCCTTCTATGCCAAGCATTTCACATTTGTGACTAATGAATTTTGACATTTTTGCATAGCAAACAATGGCAACAAATATTCAAGTTTTTTATGCATTTGGTTTATCTACTTGTGGTTTTTTGTTAATATATTTGATTTCATTGTCAAAGATAATAACAATGTCTATTGTGGATAGAGACATTCATTCAAAATAATGCACTACCTTATTAAACATGGCTCGTTCATTCAATTAAAGACCATGTTTACATATACACATTGTAGGTCATCATCTTCTATGGCCCACATGAAATTTGAAA
The DNA here is from genome assembly GCA_963920785.1 of Sphagnum contortum. Lineage (NCBI taxonomy): Eukaryota > Viridiplantae > Streptophyta > Sphagnopsida > Sphagnales > Sphagnaceae > Sphagnum > Sphagnum contortum. The sequence continues at coordinate 15,111,374 of OY987284.1, forward strand.
ACTTCCACAACATTTTTCGATGACAATGGGTTGTTTTTTATTACCATGGTACCATTCATGTTAGTGGCACACATGGGCAACATAAACTTTCAAAATAAGATTAGGCAAAAAAACAATTTAATTAATATAGGGTTTTAAATAAAGATTCCAATTACCATTTATTTAAAAATATTAATAGGGTATAACTAATGTGGTAGTAGTACATGTGTCAATCAACTATTGGAATTATAAATTTTAAAAATGGGAATTTAAAAATTTGTGGAATTGAAAGAATGATGAAATGATTTCGAATAACCAATGTCTTGGTGTAATTGGTTGATGGACACAAAATGACGAAATTGAAGTTTTGGATGAATTTGTTTCTAGCAATTAATGACATGTATTTTGATGTAAATTTAATTTTTATATTAAAATAAGGTATATAACATTCCATGACCATTGTTGAATATTAAAAAAAACATGTTAAATAATGTTGTACATTATAATATTATATTAATATGGGGTGTAATTTTTTTTTAATACCCCTTCATAAAATTACCATTTAGTTCAAATGTCCACCAAAATGACAAAGGAGTGAGCTCCTTGAATTTGAGCCGCATTACTGGCTTCTCATTTTGCCATAAATGAAATTAATGTAAGGAATTGGAAGGTTTTGAACCTTGCATGTAATAAAGATGACAGCTAGCTCTCAGGATTTATACAGGTACATCCTTACCCTTTCTTTTTGTCACTAAAAACAGAATTTGTGAACTCCAAAACATGGCAACATAATTTGTGAAATCCCAACATGGCAACAGATTGTACTTCTGTAATCTCTATGATTCTTTTGGATCCAAAGAAGCACGACCCAACAATTGTTTTCAATTTTTGAAAAAAATAAAAATAAAATCACACGATGATATCCCTCAAAGCATGATTGCTCCAAAAGAGCAATCTTCAACAAGAAGTTTTTTTTTTTCCCCTCTTTCCGGTACCACGACAGTGGAGAGTCCTCAAAGACAAACATGTTTGTAAGCTTTCTTTTGACCTAAAAGCTTTTAGTAGTGACAGAACATATCCAACAATTTCATAAACCCATTGAACCCAATTTTCTTTCTTAAGTAGGTGGGCTCTTGGTAAATTAGGATGTGCATCATACCATGGTCTAAACAACTCAATGTAAAACCAAGCCTTGGACATTTAACAATCAAAGTTGTCCTAGTCTATCAATTCCAAACCCTAGATACTCAAGCATCAAAGGTGTTTTAGACATCGATTATTGATGGGTTATTCAATAACAATGGGTTAGGATATGAAAATGAATTGAAGAAAAATGGAAACACATTTCTTTTACTTTTTGAAAATGTGAAATGATCCATTATCTTTATTGTGGTAATGCATTCAAACCTTATTTAATCCTTGAAAATTTATTTTAAGTTGAAATAAAATATGTATTGTTCAAAGACTCAAAAAACCTTTGTTAAAATATTGATTCTAATACTTTCTTAAAGGTTATCTTGCAAAGTCTAAAAATATTCCTTGCAAATGTCTAGTTGATGTGTAGATTCAACCTTTTAGATTTGACGGTGTGGATTTTTTGGTATTGTCATATATATATATATAATTTTCTTACGAATTTTTTAATTCAATTTAGCTAAAGTGTTCACCTTCTAACTTGTATTGGGGTCACCTAAGATTTATAAGAAAAAATATTTTTGGAAAATTTGTGTGGAACTCATAATTGTTGTCATTGCAATGAATTGGTTTTCTAAGGAAGTCCTAAACACATGCAAAGTTGTTTCCAACTATTACAACTTTAAAAATTGTACAACATGCAAAAGGATATAATGGGCATCCATGTTCTAATGAATTCTTTGAATGAGTCATAAAACATGTCCATGTGTTAAATGATTACTAGTTATAGACATGTGGTTTTAGTGGTATGAATTGTTATATTCACATTATTATATGTATGTTATATTCACATTATTATATGTATGTTATATTCACATTATTATATGTATGTTATATTCACATTATTATATTCACATACTTTTGTTAAATCATATTATTCTTGAACTTTTTTGGCATATTTTTTTATTTTTTTATTTGATTGAGTTAGGCTACTAACTTGATAGTTTCATGTTGATTATGCCTCTTCTTCCCTACATAATCATTCAAGCTCAACTTGAAAAGAGAGATTGTTGACCACTATCAATTTTTAGTATTGAGCTTTAGGTTTGTTATGATGTTGTTTTTTTCTAGTGCAACTCCATTTGAATGAATCCCAATGATCCTTTATTACAACTAGACATATTCTAGTGTCAAATTGTTGTTGTGACAATTAAGGTAGACCATTGCTGTTTTAATGGAATGTACATTAGACCAAATGCATTTCAACAAGGATGAAATGTGTAACCTATATCACATTTTCACAAGCTTTTTGTACTTGTGAATCCTAAACCCTAAAAATTATAAAATGTACATTTCATATATTGCATGTAAATTGAGATATTATTGCATGTCCAATTCATATATTGCATGTACATATTTTTTGTGTTTCTAGGTGTGTTTATGTCAAGTTTAGTAAAAGCTCTAAAAAAATTAGGGCTTTGTATTTGGTGTTGTTAATGAGTGGTAAGAGTTGCACACACCATGTATTCTCCAATGGAACAACACTTCCAACTTGTAGATTAAAGACACACACCATTTCTTGGTGGCTTGTGGTGACACTTTACATAGAATCTTGACATTGAATATCTAATACCCATATGCATATCTCATGCCAGTTCGTATGAGGTTGTTGTTTATTCATGTTCATGTCCAAGATCCTCAAAAAGATGTGGGATGTTATATAGGCCCACCTGATATGTCTATTTGAAGAACATTCAAAATACTCAAGTTCTTACCTAATGTCTAAAGTGAAAAAACTTTAACACTAGTTCAGAATTGGTATGTTAAAATGGAAATACCAGCCCAACATACTAGCCCAACATTAGTTGACACTAAAGTGAGGGCTCATCCATGACCATCCCCTTGAAGACATCCAAAGATTTTGATGATTTTTATGGCGCCTTACCCTAGACTTATAATCACCAATAACATCCCATGTTGACCTTGGTGTTGTTCATGATTTACACAAAAGGGAACACCTTTTGGCCCTGTTTTTAAATTGTATCTGACAACAGATATCAAGTAGTCCTTGTAGATGATGAAGATCTAGTGACCATGTCCTTGAATGGACTTGGAAAAGACTATAGCCAGTTTCATATTTCAATTGTAGTTCGAAAAACATTTTTCGATTTCCAAAACTTAATAACCCTATTTATAAGTGAAAAAATGAGAATTATTGGTACTTCATCCGATGGAGGATCACAAGAAAATGCTTTCTATTCAAATTATAAAAAAGTAGAAGTCAAAATGTCAATGACTCACCATATCCAGATCACATTAATCATGACAAATTGAATAAAACATTTGGATATGTGATTATGTTCTAATGAGTTTGAGAATGATGTAACCTGATGTAATTAAACTATTATTTATGTAAATATTTAACGGGTAAGTTTGATGATTTACTTGTTGATAGGGTTTCATATTTTAATTATGATTTGGTCAAGGTGCATTGAGTTTCACATGATATTTTATGCGAAAGTCATGTGAAAAGTTTTTAGCACATTAAGGTGTTTTGACTCACATATGATAAATTATCTGAAATTTTTTTTATCACATTATTATGCACGTGAAATCACATAAGGAACCATGTGATGTGTAAATTTTAAGAATTTTTTTGTTTAATTTTCTTTTGGTTAGTATGTATGTATGTGTTTGTGACCTTTGAAAACACCTTCACTTTACGGATTTCACATATAATTTTAGAATTTTTTAACATTTTTATAATCAAAGGCACAAATATTTATTTTAGCTACAAAAATAAAGTGTATGCGATTAATAAGCAGTTGATTGTGGATGTCTTTGGAATCTATGCAAAGAAGTATGTAAAAAACTCAAAAAGGTAAATCAATAAAATGATAACATTTTAGGCCTTATAGAATTGTAAAATTACATCCACGAATTTTGCAAGAGATCAATGTTATGTGAAAAGTTTGGGTTTGCCATACTCGATGAGATACCCTACAATTATATTTGTGATTTATTAAAAAATAAAGCTGACTTACTTTAATAATAAAAATACCATCACATTGATGAGAGTAAAAAAGAAGAAGAAAATACATTGAACGCAAATTATGTACAATAATTTGTGTAATGAATTGGATAAATGATACAAATATGTCAAGGAGAATAAGGGGATAATCAAGAATACATCATTCAACCTTAATTTTGGCTAAAAAAAATTTAATATATATTTTTGCCCATATAAAAATTAAAAAATAGTTTTAAAAAATTTCTTTCATAATTTAATAATGAAATGTTTTCATAGTTTAATTATAAATGATTATGTCAAATCATCATATGTAGTTTAACAAAATTCAATTGTAAATGGTCAATTCATGTTAATGTTAAACATATTGAAATGTGATTATTATTTTAACCATGTGTTATATCATGTTTTTTACAACAAAAAATTTAAACTATTTAATCAAAGTGATTAAAAATTACAATAATCATATGAAATTGAAATTTATTATTCACACGGTTTGAACAATATATTCCATTTATCATGACCTTTTCACATGTTAAAAACAAATGATTACATATAAAAATGTTAGTCAATTTATGTATGTATTTTTTTTTAAATTAAAAATTTTATATGTATTTATATATTTTTTACTTCCAATTCTTTTATTAAAAATTTTATACATGTTTAAACATAATGAACATGAGAAAAAAATTCAAAATGCATTTTACAAAAAGTTATCATGTTTTTAGGTTTATGGTTATTAGAATTAATAGTTCATGAATTAAAAAATTAAATAATTAAATAACTCATATATAATGTGAATAATATGTCCTATGTATCATCACTTTTTAACATGTGTCAAAATATATCAAACAAGGGTTGGAACATCTAATGAATCGTAATTTTTTTTCACGTTTAATATTATATAAATTTCTTGAATTTTGTCAACATTTTTATTTTCACATTTTAAACACAAGGAAATTTTATATGGGTTCTATACATCATTCATCCTAAGTTCATTCACACCTTTCATCAATGGTACAAGCTCAAAATTTTAAGCTCATGTAATTACATTTCTAAAACAATTGTTAATGTCAATATTGTGTAAAGAGATTAATTATTAAGACTGATAATTTTGGTAAAAACCATCAAACTCAAAGTTGAACAATTTTGGATAGTTTAAATAGACTTAATTCAAATGCTACATTACATATAGTAAAGCAAGAGTGGTACCGACAATGGTACCGACACTGGAGTCGTAGACGGATAGTCGCCGCGTGGCAAGTAGTGATTGGCTACAGTGACTTCCCCCCCCAAACCGCCACGTGACGGAGCTCGACGTTCAGGCCGACTGGGCTCTGTGACGAGGCCCGGTTTGGACAATTGGGCTTTGTGACGAGGCCCGGCGTCTGTGACGAAGCTCGACGTTCAAGACGGATGGTCGGTACCATTGACGGACAGTCTATTTCGTGACTATGTGTGTGTGTGTGTCTGTCCATTTTTACCTTTTCGAAGTTACCTTCCTTTACCTAATTTACCTAAGTTACTTTTTATTGAGCAGCAGGAGGGGTCAACAAGGGGGGGGGGGGCAGCAGGGGTGGGGCGGGTCAGCAGCGGGGGGGACGGAGGGGGGGGGGGCATGAGCGGGGAAGGACCGGGCGAGGAAGGACCGGGCGGGGGGGGGGGGACGGACAAGGAAGGATCGGGCTATTAGGAATTATTTGGGAACATAAGGGAACGTAAAACATACCAAGGAAGGTGGAGAGGAAAAACATAAAGGAAGAGGGAAAGGAGGGAAGGTGGGAAAATCAAAAGGAAATTTGCTTCTCCTCCCTGACACACACCTGTGGCTTAGGCACGGGGCACACACTAGTTAGTTCTTAATTGTCTAACACCTTTTGGAGATCAATTCATAATACAATTGGTTAGAACTATGATTATTTTTATAAATGTTTTCATTATTTCACATAAACAGGAAAATTAGTCAATCACAAACATATTAATGATGATAAGTGCTACCCACCTACACCTCACAAACATATATGCAACCCCTATTAATATTATTTTTCAACCAAGTGGTTCTTTGTTGCTTTCAAATAAAACTTGTAAAAAGTCAGTACATGCTTCATTTCCATTTAAACTCCACACAAATTGACATGGTTTCCTTGATTAGCATGCCATTTGGAACTTTTGGACCACACTCCACATGGCCCAACAATTACAAATGAAAAACTTAAATGTTTACTTATTGCATCAATTTGATACTAAAAAAACCATTTTTGGTTTATTAGACTTTAGCGATTCCACCCAATACATCGCTTCAAATTATCATTTGAAGTTGGGTAAAAAAATAATACAAATTTAAATCCAAGTAAATATCTATGTTGGGCACAAATCTGAACAGAACCCTAATATATAGACTTGGATTGATAAACCAACTCAATAAACTTTGCTATAATGTTCCCAATGATACCTTTATTACCTCACATAGTGGTCAAATTATATGTTCTTAAAACTCCAACAAGCTTTTTACCTACAAATAGCAAATAACTCTTAAGCCTTCCCATTCCACTTGCCCATTGAGTATTGAAAGTCCATAGGGCAATACAGATTGTGAGTTTTTGAAACCTTAAAAGTTCTATGTTGATGTTGCGATGCACATTGTGACAAGAAGAGGCAATATTCTTCTCAACTTGTGCATTTAGAAGTTATTTATTCTACTGCTTGTGAGTTCAATATTGTTGTGCCAAGTTCATTTTGAAAACCAAAAACTAAATTCAACGAAGTTCAATGATTTTTCCTTGAGATTTATGTTTTTTTTTTTTTTTTTCCCCCATTTTTCTTCATACAAAAACAACAAAATTTAATTCAAATGCAATCTGCCATTTCAATCAAGATCAATGCCTTCATGAAATACCAGACCAGTATTGGTATTTGTTGGTATCAAACTTTAAAATCCCAGCTACTGCTACTAGTAAGTGATAAACGAATAATTAAGGTATTTATACCAGCTTGGTATTTAAACTGTAAAATGTCTCGATCTACCAGGACCAACTTCAACATAAGATAAATAGACCTAATTAGTCTGTGTAAAATATGATACATGCCCAACATAGATAAATACATGTAGAAAGTTTGCTGACATAACATTCATTGACTGGCTCTAAGAAGTGGTATGGTTGTTCTTTATGACATCCAAAGAGTAGGTCAATAGCTAAAAAATAGATAGGGAGGTAGGTATAAGCTTGACTATGTATAGATCATGTTAAAGGACATATGTTCTTCATAGCCCAGCCTTCCAGCACTCATTTCATGTTAGTGGTCCTAATTGAAATCTGCATAATCCTAAACTGCAGCAACAAGTAAATGAATACATCAAGTTAAAGAAGAACCTTGCTGTTGGTGACTAGTCACTGTTTCGTCATATATCGTAACCAAGACCTCCAATGAATACTGGAGCTCAATGTTGCCTCAATTCCAACGATGACTAGCTCCCTCTTGGCTCATGTAATTGCAGTATTCATTCAACATGGACCCATCATGAATCCCAACTGCTTCTCCTCATTTCATTGACCAGTGCAAACACAATAACCTGCAAACAAAATTGCTCAGTATAATTGTACCTGTATTCACAGTTTATAGCATTCTGAAATTATTCATGGAACACTCTTCTATTCCTTCTCCTACTAATGACTTCAGACTAAACATGAGGTTTGATGCAGGTCTTCAGAGATCTTGTGAGTGTCACTCACAAGGTATCAGACCACCCTCTTAACAAATGGCAGTAACTACCTGCTACCTGCCATTACTTCCTAATGACTCCCAACAGTGGGCATCCGTAAGTGTAATGATCTGCTCCAATTTTATGCAAACAAGTATACACTAAGACTTTGAACATAACCATTGTCTCAGTTCTAGCAAATCAAAAATTGAACAAAAAAAGACTCAGAGTGTTCATAACATTGTGAGCATCACTCATATCAGACCATTATCACCTTCACCATGAATGGCATGGACAGGCTGCCATTAATCCTCACTAACTTCATCAGCTCCCAACAGTGGGCTCAGACCCGCATGTAAGACTCTGCTCAAATTTTCAGTTCTATAAGTACACAAACATATGCATCCTGAGTTTCTCTCACATTTTGCGAAGCAATGGGAAGACTTGGTCCTGAAAATAATTCCATCTGCATTTCAGCTCAGGATAGCTAAGCAGCAGTTATTGGGGGATGGAGCTTTGAGTGGGGTTATAGAGTTGCAACTCACATGTGTAGCTTCATCAATCACACAGAGATGTACACACTGACCATCCAAAATCATATCTCCAACCCTCACACATGTTGCAGTCACCACATCTGCCTTGTATGAGACTTCAAAAAGTTTTCAACCATGCCTGCAGGAAAACAACAATGACAAAACAACTTAGTGCTTGAAGTTACAACCATGTCCAACACTTCCTGTACTAAGTCCAGATTTGGAACTGTTGGTCCATTTGTTTCAGCTCTGCTTCCTCTCATGACCCCAATCAAAGTGCACAATCAAGAAGCCTTTCTTGGTTGCAGGTGAGGCTTCATTTACTCAGGTCAGGACATTTTATACCTCACAGGTTGCTGCATTCATTCCCACTCTAAATTCAAGACATGTGGCCCCCCAGCCAGACACCGAGAACAATGAAAATATTTGCCCAAAAATATTCCACTGTCTGTGTGGGCACAATGAGCATGACTCTTATCATACAAATCAAGAACAAACAAAAGTGACTTTGTCTGACCCAACATGGCTCCAGCATATAAGACATGCCTGACAGTCTTCATATCTAATGTCAAAAGATTCAGGGAGAATGTTCTGAATATTATTGTGGAACCACCAAATAATACATTTTCCTTTCATACATAAGTGTCTGTTTGATTAAGAAAGGTTGAATAACCCCATTCTGTTTCAAGAATTTCTCTGATTCTCCCTGAAGTGAAACAAACCAAAGAAAGCATACCTGTCCAGAATGGATTTGATAGCTTGAGCTTCCAGGTCATGGATTCTTCCCACATGGCAGTTGCCTATTTGGCACGGCTGATGTGCCTTTTGCTGTTGTTGATCTGCCTGGTCTCTTGCCTCTGAGATATAGCAGCTTCCCTAGATGGCAATGCCTTCTTCATAAGTGGGTGTGCCATGACTTGAGCCTCCACTGTCACCTCTTGCAGTGCCTGTTCCACCTTCAGAAATTTGGATCCTCAAACGAATTAGCTTAACTGAACAGACATTATCTCTTAGTGGGAAAAGCTGTTGACATCCTGGAGGGTTCGTCCTGTGTATGTGTTTGGAGGAAAGTATAAAACATGAATTACCTTTATACACACTCAAACAACACAAAGACCTTTGTCCAGTAAACCTTCCAGTAGATTATCCACTGCAACATTACTGTATCACCCCATGCACACATTCACAATTCACACATCCATGAAAAATCCATATTCTGGTTTCATAGACAATATCCTCAACTAGTCATGCATAGAGCTGGACCTGCACCCTACTGCCACCCTGACCTGAGCCACCATTTGGTGGCAGATAACACTGGAAAATCATGATTTCACCTCATGTAGAGAAGAAATCAGAATAAAGTCCTTGTTGAAGTGCTTACCTATCAATGCAGGCAAGAACCTGGCCTTGGCCACCCCAACAAAAGGAGGCACTAAAATGCATTAATGTGCAGGTTTTTCCAGTGGACCTTGCCAGAGGGTTGTTCTTTCAAGCCATTGAATCCTTGTTGAAGATAAGGCCAAGTGAGGCAATCAATGGCCCCAGCATGCACCGATCGTAATTGACACAATTGGCCAAAAGATCTAAGCACCACTTAGACATCACATTCAAATTTTTGGACTGGCTTGCTGCTACTGCTACTCTTAAGAATCTTTATTCACGCTTAAAAGAAATCTGCTGCAAAATTAAGCCACTTGGTTCTTAGAATTTTCCAGTGTACTGTCAGCACCGACCAATTAGACATGAGGCCGAGACGAGAGGGAGACTGCTGGTTCAAAAGTAATTGATGGCCCAAATTCCATTGCTCATGAAGCATAGGTGACACTGAAGTTCATGTGAGACAATTGCGTAAAAGGCACAGGAAAAAGAAAACTTGGAGCAAAGGTGACGAACCTGCAAGCTTGATCGATAATAACACCCTCAATCACAGCACTGTCTTCTTCATCAAGCGAGCTCTTCTGACTTATGGCTACCATATCTCCCTGCACATAAACATTATCAAAAGCCCACATTAATTATGAAACCTACACTTGTGTATGATCAGAAGAAGAGACCAACCAACCCTAAACTCTAAACAGAAACGAAGCCTTGGATAGAACATAAATATAATCAGCAGTGCACAAAGAGACCAATTACCTGAGAAAATTGATGATGAGATGCAAGGAGACCATGACTACTCCCCCTGAGTAGAAAAACCTGAGCATCTGAGGTCCCTGCAACCTCCATATATTAACATTGTGACTGCTACCCTGTGGCAATATAGAGTAGCATCATCATCTTAAGCAACTACTTTTGCTGGTCTATATCTGTCTCGATTCCTGCTTGAAGACAGGAATCGAATTCCAATTGGAGTGCATGGGGATGGAACCACATTACTCATTAATACCCTAAACAAGGAAATGCTTGATTCTCATGTAGTTGCGCAAGAATGATGAATCCCTGAGAAGCAAATTTGTGTGATTGCACATGATCTGGAGATATTCCTTTTCTTCAGTTCTCTCATCCTAGACGGATAGACAAACGGATAGTCTCCTCTCCGTCCTTCTCCCACTCCCAGACTCGACTGCTCGTCCTTCCCCATGCGCCGCTGCAGCAAAAGCGCAGGCTCCAGCACAATGCGGTACCCAGGTACGTCCAAAGCGGAACTGGACTTTCCAACGAAAACCAAAGTGGTCCAAAACCACACACAAATCCACACAAAGTGGGCTCCTTTGTACCCTAAATTTAGGGTGCCATTCAACTAGGAACTTGCAAGAATTTTTTTTAAAATATTTTTTAGTTTTTTAAATAAATCTATTATTATTAATTTTTGTAATGTAGCTGAAGTGGTGATTATCCATGAGATGATTTAGCCAATTATGGCTACACACTAGATATGAAAGGAGAAAACAAACACCAAAATCTTTCTATATTCTTGGCAACCTACTAGAACTTATCATAAAAGTTTGGCAATTTGTGTTTTTCTTTTCTTTTTTTTTTCCTTTGAAATTTGGGCCATTTGGGCCATTTTTTCCATGAAAAATTGTTTGTATAGGTGAAAATTATATTTTCCAAGTTACCCATAAGGTCGATCATCCATAACACTTAGATGGCAGTTGGGATATTAAAGGCGCATAAAAACAAAAAAAAATCGTTGCGATTTTTCTTAATGTATTTGGACATAGCATAAAATTTTGGGTGTCATTTATGAAAATGGAACATCCATCCAATGCCTTTTTCCCCCATTATATCCAATGGGTACCCTTTAGATACCCATTATGCATCACATGAAAAAAATTGAAAAATAAAAATTGCATCAATTTTTACATTCAATAACTTCTTCAAAGTGAGGGAGTTCTAGAAGTAAGCACCTTTCAACTCTAGTTTGGATGAATGTTTACTTTTTAAACTCCTCATTCTTCATGTGTTAATTTTTTCCAAAATCATTCGAATTGTCGCTTAGCATCAAATTCGATGTGGTCACTTGCATGGTAACATGCTTGTGATAACTTGATGATAAGGAGATGTTAAAACTTGGGAGACTTAACATCAAATCTTCAATTTTAAAACTTAATTTTTTTTTGAAATGAAAATGTTATGTAAAAACACATCAAAAAAATCTTTAATTCAATGTTTGTTTTCAATACCAAAGTCCTCAACTCCCTAACATGCTCCCCCATTCCCAAAATTGTTCCTTCGTTTTTTTTAAGTTGATGTATTCCATCACCACCACCAAAAGATTGTGGATCATTTTTGTTTGTAGATCTCCTCCAACAACAAAGTTTTGGCTATTGCAAACTAACGATATATATTTTTTGCCAATGTCCATGGACATCTTCAATGCACAATAACATCACAATGTTGAACTATGAAAAACATTGGCAATGATAAGAATGTAAGCAATCTACTATACATCATCCAATCTTTTTGAAAGTAAGTAGATTTGCAAACACAAAAACATAAGATACATTATTAATTTGACAAAGCAACTACAAGCAAAGAACAAAAAAAGATGCATACATTTTCTCTCTTTTGTTTTCTACAGCAACAAATCAAACAAATGCATCCAATAATAAAACAATTAGGCCAACAAGGAAAATAACAAAGGTGAAGAAGTTGATTATCAACCAAAATTCAAATAATGTGGAAAATTTAAGCGAAAACACTCACCAAACCCAGTGGGAGATGATAAAGACCAATTTGAAATAACCATGACCAAGTGGGAAAAATTTGTAGTGTTTATCATGAATGCAATGGAAGCAAATTGTTTACAAAATTGACTAGTTTTGTACATGCTAGCAATCTACTTGTCAAGGAGAATCAAGCTTGAACTTAAAACTCTTGCTTGAGAAACATTTGGAGTATTTCAAGACACAAGACAAAAACATCAACCAAAACCAAGATAAAATAGTAAAGGCCATTATCAATTTGGTTTCAAAGTCATGAATACATGGCATTCATGAGAGTTATGCAAAACAACAATAGCGACCCAATGCAAGTTCTTGAAAACAATAACACAATCAATGACCACTAAGTTGACCATTGAAAAAAATTGTGACAAAAGAATCCATAGATTTTGAAGGACAACTGTAATTTCAGGGTTTTAAAATACAAATTCATATGTGAAACTTCTATGTTTACCACGATAATGAATCGACTCCCTTTGTAGCATCTCTCCAATTCTCTTTAATGCCCATGGATTTGTTGTTAAATACCTAGATCATCATGGGCAAGTTCAATCTTGAAGTCTAAAGTTCTTGAGGTAGGTGAATGTATATTGTTAATTCTAATTCCATGATGGAAAGCAATCATTCAATGTCGGCATCATTTTCATTTTTTATAAAATTGTGAAGCATATAATAAGAAGTAAATGCATCAAATAAACAATATACATGCAAATCTATTTTGTGCAATAGTTCTAAAAGGATGATTTTTACAATTCCGAATGCATTTAAAACTAGACAATGCATTTATTTGTGTTTTCTAATATAAAGTAATTCAAAGATGGTATGGGTTCCTTGTTCTTTAAATAGTGTCATGGGTTCATTTAGAAGGGGATAACCTTTGTCATTGAGTAGGTAAAGTGGGGTGCCATCTCCACAACCTTTATTCACATCAAACAAGTCACAATATGGAATATGTTTATACTTTATACAATCCAAATTTGCACATTACACTTGAATCATTAACATTACTGGGTAGACCTACAAAAACATCAATGAACCTTTTTTTATACTCTATTACAACTCAAGAACAATTATAAATTTGCATTGTTTATGATAAAAAAGTTTTTTAAAAGGATGAAGGTTTTGAGATATAGATGCAAGTGCCATCAATTTCACCTTGAACTAAAAGGAAACTACATAATTGAATAAAATTTTCCATCATATATTGTGTTTCTACCCATATTAAATGCAAAATTCATTACAACGATAAATTCATGCAAAATTAAAGAAAGTTCAATGGACTTCCCTATTGCAAATAACTCGTTATAAATGAAGAAAGTGATGCCACACATAAGCTTTTACATAACACAACAATCTCTTATTTCAACAAGATTGGCATTTGATACTTGGTGTCTTTTGATAATCATGCAAAAGGTGGACTTGAACATTTTGAAATTTTCCACTCATTGATCACCATTGATCATCTTCATATTCAATGAAAACAAATCCTCAAAATTGGGTCGTGTTTTTCAACTTAACTTAATCACCTATATCTTATAACATGACATGAAACACTTTTGTTGATATAAAATCATGCATATCAAGAAAAAATGAATAAGTAGAGTAATTAAAGATTTGGTCAACTATGTGAAATAACACTTCATGCAATCCATTATGAAGACAATTTCTTCAAAGGTTTCATCATCAATTGCAATAATTAAAGAAGAAAAGAAAAGAAAACATGAATGAACTTGTTTGGGACAAAAGCTACAATAGATTGAAAGTGAGTTTGGAAAAGGTGACAATGAACACAACACCAATTAAACCTGACACATGAAAGACATTGCAAAATGATTTTTACAAAAATCCCATGGGACCTTCCACCATGCTAGTATATTAAAATGTTGTTATTCATCTTTTCATCACTATTGTCAACTCTAATCAAAGATGTAATTGAATTTTTTTTTTCAAGATTCAATTTGTTTCATTACATTTGAATTCCCACATACCTTGTTTATTTTTGAAAATGTGTCCATGATATTGACGAAGACAAGAAAATAAAAACTTACAAATAAATTAACAATGTAGAAACACAAAAAAATGGCACAAGACAAGGCAACAATTAACAAAATAACTAAGTTTTAACGCTCCAAATATTATCAGGCTAGCATAAGGTGATGAAAAAAACAACAACAAAACAAAGTAACATTGTACAAGTGTAAAAATAAAAGCACAATACATTAGAACAAAAAACAAAATAATCGAGTTGTAGCACTCCAAATAGTTTCAAAACGAAAGAGAGAATAACCATGAAAATTCAAAGGAAGTGTAATAATAAACAATGATGCGAGAGAAGACTTAAGGAAAAATCTTACAATGTTGCAAAGACAATGGTGCTTCCAACATACTTGGTAAATGCTTTATGAAATTAACAAACACCATGTTCAGATATGATCACCTTATCATAAGGATGGTAGTTGTTGTTTCACCTTGACATACTATGCATCATGCTATGGCTAAATGACTTTCTTTTATGTTAACTATCATTAAGGTTGATGATAATTTAGACCTAGGACGTAATACCTTTTTAACAACTATATTGGTGTTTACCATTAGGTCCTTAACACCATGTTAAATATAACATAATTATATTTTTTAAAAGTGGAAATTTCCAAAAAAATAAAAAATCTTTTAAAGTATTTGAATTTATTTGATTTCAACATAGAATTTTCAACTTTATAAAAAAATCAACATTGAAATGTTGAAATTGCTATAACACCACAATAATGTGCATTTTCAACTAGATTGTTTTTAGACTTGGGCCAATAACACATGCCACACTAGTTTATTAAATAAGGAAAGTAATTCAATGATTGTTATGTTTGGTTTGTCATGTTGAAATCTCCCAAACCATGGTGCCCTTCGTTGCACTCTCGGTTCCATCGGAAAACCTTGAATGAGAAATATGCATTAAGGTGGTTTTGTAATGTCTAAACCAAGGTTGCCAAAAGGGATGTCCTTAGCATAAGGATATTCACTAGAATCCTCTTTGGTAATGGAAAATTTTGTTTTATGCACCATTTTATTTTTACCTTAGTTATTATTTAAGCATGGGCAAAGTTTGGACTTACCTTTTTCCTAACATGCCCAATGCCTTTCTTTAAGTTCCATTGTGCTTCCTAGTATCTACTTTTGCTTGAAAAAAATTAAACAATTATTTTAAACAAAAAATTCAACGTCCCTTAACATGCTTCTTGGCATTCCCTTGTCTTTTTTTAACACGCCTATTTTTCCCTAACACTCTTCTTGATGTAGTTGGCACGGTTTATACTCAATTTTTATTTTTTCCAAAATCTTTTGACATCCTTCCCAATGCCCTTATTGTTTTTTTTTTTTTTGATGCTATTAGTAAGCATGCTTGCCAGCATCCCTCATAGACCTTTTTAACTCCCTTCCTGACATGAATTGTGAATGTTTTTCCAACATCCCTTGGCATGTTTCCCAACACCTTATCATCCTTCCCATTGCCCCCACCGTCCTCATTGTCCCTTATCACCATTCCTATCATTTTGTTGTTGTCCATCCATTCCCACCATTCTATCACTATTCCCATTATTTCATCATTATTTGTGTTGTTATGTCGCTATTATTGTCATCCCTCATCGCCTTTCACCATTCCCCATCACTATTTCTATTGTATCATTGTTCCTTCACCACTTGTTGAGCCTAGAAAAAATGTTCCCCAAACACAAAACCCTAATCATGAACTTGAATTTTACCAAGGTCACCCAACTTTTGCATGTCTTGGATGTTGGCATCTCATCTTAAAATGCCCTACCAAGGACAAGCTGTGTGCAACCTTGGTTTAGATCTCTAATGTAAGAGTTATTGAATATTGAACAATGTTATCATCAAAATTTCAATAAAATCATAACTAAAGTTTTTAGGGAAAATGAGACACACCTTTGATATTGTTGGAAAGTGATTAATGAGTAGAATTTCATGGAGTGATTTTGTAAATTTTAAACCTTAAATGTTAGAGATACTCAATTTTGCACTATCTATGTCATTTGAAATTGAATATAAGTTCAAAATCAATTAGTTGAGTAACAAGTACACATTTGAGCAAACAAACCATGCCACATTAATATATATTAAAACAACATTGGAAACAACACACATATAGTAGTATTTGTGTCACACACCCCTTGCCCTTAATTGAGTATATGTAAACATCATTACAACTAGGCTATCACCATAATTTTCGTGGTCAAAGATAATTTTGAATCTCCTACTTTTCAACCCACATTAACTATATGCTTGGAGAATTAATGCAATTCACACTAATTCCAACCCACACTAAGGTACTCTAATAGGTGTAGCTACACAATCATGGTAGTGGTGAAGGGGGTGCAAATGGTGGTGGAGAGGCTAGTGCAAACGGTGGTGGAGAGGGTGGTGCTTCAAAAACTCCTGGGCCTTTCTTTGGAGGGCTTCTTGGTTTTGGAAGCACCGGCACCAACCTTCCAAGGGCATTGGAGCTGTCAAACAAATCCTTACTTCGGTCCTGCCATAAGAAAAAAAACAAAGTTTTAAGTATAAAAATTAAAGGGCAATGACAACACGCAAGGACCAATGGGGATCAATTTTTTATGAAGAATTGACAATTTTCCCTCACTAGGTACCCACGCTCTTCTTTCAAACGAGTATTAGCCCAAGCCCAGGTGAATGAGCACCTACACTAGTACCTTCACCCTCTCCTTCTTGGGTGATGCCTCTTAGTGACCCTAAACCAAGAATGTTAAATTTGGACTCAGAAACCCTAACTTAGTCTAAGCATGGAACATTTATAATCCTTAATAAGTAATTTAAATGAACTTTGAGGTTTTTACCATGGTACCAATGTAGGTGCTGGTTAACCCAAGGGAACCCGAGCCAAATGGTGACAAAGAGTTCTAGGAACAAAACTTTCATGCAGCTAAATGATATTGGAATAAAGTGAGGTGCTATCAGGAACAGCTTGCAGTACACACAGGAAGGTGAGAAATACAAACTAGGAATGTCACACAAAAAAACATGGGGATAATTGAGATCTCCTCTTCTTCCTAGCTAACCAAGCTGCAAGATTGTTACCAAGTGCTTTGCTTTCCTGAACTTACAGACCAAGTTGTAAGAGCATCTCCACCCCCACACCAGCAAACACCATTTCTCATTACATCTTGCAGCAGCAGGATAGCACAAATCCTGCTGCTCTCTGGTATTCATGGGTCCATATTGCACATAAGAACACAAGTGTCTATTATAGTCCTCCATAGATTTCAGGTACTCATAAGTAAGTCCAATGCAGTGATTCTTTCTTCAAATTTGTGATGTAGTTGAAGACTCAGGTCATCATCCGTAAAAGACCATTTAGCCAGAATTGGCTATCTGTATATATTTAAGTTTTTAAAAAACTTTACCCCTAATTGTCAGATAGACCAAATTATGGGCCCTTTGCTTCCCAGTGTATATTTGCACTGTCCTGAGGGTTAAGGGTTAATCATCCTTCTATACTCTTGGCTTCTTACTGGAGCTTAAATTAGAATCTGGCAACTTTTTTTTATAAGTTAAAATAAAGCTAAAAAATTTGGTTGACCTAAATATCCAAAGAAACACCAAGTTTTTCACCAGTCTAGATTTTTAAAAATAAAAATGAAATCTCACCATTTGGCAAAAGTTTGCTATTTGGCAAGAAAAAAAAAGAAAAAAACATGGTACAAGCTAACATTAAGCCATGACACTCATGTACAGGATGTAAGACTTCAAAAGCATCAAGTTTAGAAGAAGAAGAAGAAGAAGCAGCTTCAGCTCGTTCTCATGAGAAGCCGGGTCCTCAAAAGCTAGTGCTCTTTCAAGAACTTAGTTGAACCAAAATGTAAGCAACAAAAACACAAAAGGAGCTCGATCTCAGCTGCTGACCTGCCATCCCAAACAAACGATGAGCATAATAATGAACCATACCTTGAGGAGTTGGCTTGGTGGCACTTGTGTACCAGAGAGTAGTGCATCGGCCACCATAACATGAAGCTGCACAACCGCTAGTACTGTGATCACAGTTATAACCAGCCAAGAGCTGGACACAGCCACCAAACAACCTCGACTTCGCATTGATCTCCCACCCACCACCATCATCACCAGCATAATAACCTGCAAAGACATGAATAAGATGCAGAGATGATTAAAGTTCTGCACAACATTAACTTGCCCCCAAAAAACACAAAAAGAGATTGACTCAGATCTTGCAATGATCCTCTTCCAGATCTCACCACAAGTGTCGAATAAAAAAAGCTTAACCTTGAAGCATGTATGAAACTTTGAAGCCAGATTCAGCAAGTCCTAGATAAAGCTTTAGATTAGGTATATATGTCTACAAGCAACTGGATGCCACAATTTATTATCTTGAGGTTGGTTACTAGTACCCTTGAGCTTCAGTGTGTTTTTTTTTCATTAAAAAAAATTCAATTTTATTATGTTGAGGTTGGTGACTTGTACCTTGAGCTTCAGTGTTGTTTTTTTTTTTTAAATTCAAAAAATTCAATTTTCTAATGTTGGGTCGGCAAGCATTCCAAGAGGGATTTAGTAACAATTGGTTTAGAACCTAAACCAGTGTTGGCTGGTTAATTTGCCTTTTTAAAAAAAATAATAATAACCGCTCGGTAGGGTTTTGTTTTTTGGAATTTTTTTGAGGACCACACAGGTTATCCATATCAATATATATGAAGTTGGTTGTCAGCTAGGTTATCAATATTAAAAAATTTGGGTAATAACCATCAGTTGATAAACCGCTTATCATCTTGCCAGTTATTAGCTGGATGTAAGGTTTCTTTTTTAAATTTTAAATTTTAAAATTTTCTGCCTTTTTTTGTTTTTTGTTTTTTGGGTATTAGAATCTAAAGATTGATGACTTACCTGGATGATGATCAAGTCATCCGAGTAGATTATTAGATTTTTTGAAAATTCAATACCCAGCAATTATCAAAAAAATCAATAAGGAACTGGTAAGATACTAATAACTGGTTGATAAACAGGCCAACACTGGTCTAAAAAAACTTAAAACTGTAAAAAAAAATGCTACCAAACTGAAATCTGAGTTGAAATGTGATGAAATTTATTTAACATTTTCTTATTTTCAAAATTTTATACATTTTTTCCCCATAAAATAGGGAATAGGTTTATTGTATGCAACAGATTTTAATTTTTTAAAATCATTTTTTGCATTTTTGTGAAATTTTGCACAGATAAAGGTTGTTGGGCTTGGTCTAAGAATTGGCCAGAGTGAACCAGCACATTTCACAGAATGGATGAAGTTGTATGGACATCAAACATTTTTTCATTGTATTCATGTCCCACGGCAGACCACAATGGTTAGTTATACACTAACCACTCACACATATCTACCAGTGTTGGGCTATCCTCACTTTTTGGAACCTAAACATTGATGGGTATGGGTAGGGTAGGGTATATCCTATATGCGTAGGTAGGGTATGTGCCAATGTTGGTCGGTTCTCGAATCTTGACCTAGTTCTCACAATGAAAATCAGTTCACTGGTTGATTGTGAGAACTGGATGGAGAATCCACCTTCGATTCTCACATGAACGAGAACCGGTTGGGAGAATCGATTCTCTTTATTTTTTATTTTTTATTTTGGAGAACTAGACATATTCTCTTAGAGAATTTGCATCCAGTTATCGATAGTTTAAGGTTTAGGGTTCCTAAACAGCTGTCGCCACTTAAGGAGGCGGAGGCACTATTTAAAGTTAATTAAGGATGAAGAAGTTGTATAAAAATGAAGGCTATGCTTCATTTTTGGTCACAATTTTTTTTGGGTCTTTTAATGTTGTAGTGATTAGTGATGTTCATTTGTGTTTGTTTCTTGTTGATTGCTTTGTGTTGCATTTGTTTGAATCTAATTTTTAGAATTTTGTTTTTTTTTTTACGTTCATTTTGCGATGCCGCTCCTTGTGTCATTTCTTTCATGTTGCTTCTCTTGTGTTGTTTTACTAATGTTGCTCCTCATGTTGTTCCTCTCTTGCTACTCCTTGCATTGTTCTTTTCACACTACCTCTTCATCGTTCCTCTTGTGTTGTTGCTTTTTGAGTGTTGATGTTTCTCTCGTGTTGTCACTCCTCCTACATTGTTGCTCTTTGTGTGCCACTCCTCTCATGTTGTAGCTTTCATGTTGTTTTTTCTACACTACACCTTTCACACCTCTCTTCCCACATTGCACCTCTTGCATTGTTCCTCTCATGTTGCAACTCCTTCATTGTTCCTCTTACGTTACAATTCCCGCACTCCTTGTCTCACGCTATAGTTCCCATGTTGCTCCTTGCGCATTGCCTTTCTCAAACTATAGTGCACAATGCTATCATCCTCCCACATCTACTCCTTTCACACTTTTCTCGGGTACATGCTAACCTAGCATTTGTTGGTCTTCTTGTGCTTCCATTTGCTTGGTTAATGTGGTACTTCCCCCTCTACCCTTGCCATTTGCGATTCATAGGTTGGAACTTCGACACCAACTTGAGCACCAAAGGTAAGGTACATTGCATATTTCTATTTTTTTATTTTAAAAAAAATTGTAGCTTCATATGTTGTTGTATTTGCTTTGTTGTGTTTTTTTCTTTTGGTTTCTATTTTTTAAAAATTTATGTTGGATTTTTTTTATTATGTAACTATTTTTTAATTGATGTGCTTTGTTTTTTTTGCAGGATTTTCTATATTTGAAACATAAATCATAATTTTTTTGCCCAAAAAACCCATACATTTTTCAACCTTATAATCCCCAATCCCTAATTTTTTTTGAAAAATATTCATATCTTTTTTTTTAATCTTAGAAAATAGATTGCATTTTGTAATTGTTTGTAAATATTCCTTAGTCTTTAATAGATAACATTTTGTTTTTTTTTTTGGTTTTTTTTTTCCCTCCGTATTTAGTTTTTAGTTGTTGATAAAATCATACATTTGTTTTTTTTTCACTACTCATCTACTCACCAAAAAAATTAATTTTTAATCACAAATCTAAGTAACAATGGATTAGTCTTCTGAAAATGAAAATACATGATGTGTTTATGAATGAAGTAAGATTAAAAGATGAAGTGTTTTTAGAATGTGATAAAATGGTCAATCTTCAAACAAAAGGAAATAGGAATTCAAAAATGAACAAAAATTAAAGAAATTACATGTGCAAAGAATATTTTGGAGAGGATATAGTAAAACCTGGTTGTGTTGGGCATTTTATTATGTTAATGATAACAAAAAAGTTCATGCAACAACTCATCAAACTATGCGATGTATTCTTTGTCACAATGATCCAATATTAAATGTAAATCCAAAAACAAAAGCAAGGAAAGGATTAATCATATATAATTCATTTAATGGCATAGCTACATTGAAAAAACATGTTTATTTAGATCATCCTAATATTTTTCAAAATTTTTGAAAAAGAAATGAATTGTCCTTTGAAGGAAGATGAATGACAACCTTCCAAAAAGAAACCAAATCTTTTTTTTTAATTCCATATTTAGTTTTTTTGGTGCAAAAAAACCTTTTAAAAAAGATGATTTAAAAAAAAAATTGGAAGATTTGACTATTTTAATTATCAAAACCATCTTCCTTTACAATTTGTAGAAAGTCGTTGGTTAAAAATATTTAATATGCATTTGTGTCCCATAATTGTTTTTCCTTTTAGATTATAATTTTCTAATGAAATGTTGCTCGGATTAATGGAAAACACTAAAAAATTATATGTTTTATCAACTTTAGTAAAATGTCATTATGCAATTATAAGCTTTGATTTATGGATGTCAAAAGCTAGCCATGATACTTTTGCATTGGTGGTTACTCTTTAAGAAACAATTGGTAGCTAAAACACATTTTGAGCTAATAGACACTACTGGATAGACTTTGGCTAAAAAGTTGATAGAATTATTGGACACTTATGCATTGAGGAGAAAAATAATTGCTTATGTTAAGGATGAAGGATCTAATTTAAACACTATGATTATAGCTCTAAAATCAATTGTAAGTTGTGATATGTTGGGTTTGAAAGAAAATTTTCAG
Source organism: Sphagnum contortum (assembly GCA_963920785.1). Lineage (NCBI taxonomy): Eukaryota > Viridiplantae > Streptophyta > Sphagnopsida > Sphagnales > Sphagnaceae > Sphagnum > Sphagnum contortum. The sequence goes on from OY987284.1 coordinate 15,133,992, forward strand.
GGCATTTTTTTGGGCATGCATTTTCCAAGGCTTGCCAATATGCTACATCATAAGAAAAAGTTTACAACGATTTACGATATGTGTCAATCAAATCTACTTAAGGAGATTTTGACGCGCTCCCAAGTTCCTTGTAAACTCACTTGAGGGTCCAAGTATGCGACAATGCGGAAGGAGTTGGAACTCGGAGCCGCTCCCTAGCTCACAACACTTGGAGGGGTAGAGGGGTGTGTTGGAGCTCCGGGATGGGACTAGGAAGAATTGACAAGCTTATTCACTCACACGGGCCTGCACACAACCCACACAAAGTGATTAGTGCATAGTTGGAGCACCTTTGGTGTTAGGACGAGCCACGGGCAACACGGACACACAAGACTCACCACGGCCCGGACTTGGGGGAAGCCACCACCTTCCCCCTTATAGTATACTCTGCAGCTCTCCACGGAGGTGGCATCCAAATGGCTATTTTTCCCGGGACTCCCGCGTGGGAGTCCCGAAATTGTCCTGGGTTGGAGTCCCGGGACTTTGGACGCCGATATCTCCCGACTGCAGAGTCCGATCGCGACGCGGTCTGAAGCAAAGTTGTAGCCCTCGTCGAGAGCTTTCCAACGCCGTGTCGCACTCTCAAATCGGATATCGGGAAGAGGTCGATTCCCGACTTTTAGTGGTCGGGAGTCAAATTGCCAATTTGACTCCCGGCCCTTCTTTTGCCCATAACTTGCCTTTCAGATGTCCAAATGAGCAATGCGAGCCCATTTTAGACATCTACGTTTCAAGAGCTTTCCAACGGTACCAAGAGCGCAACAATCCATTGAGATTCGACCCTTCAACTTGCACTCTGAAGTTTCGGGAGTCCATCGGGACTCCCTCTCCCAAAATGGGAGTTGCCTTGGGAGCGTGAGCGCTCACTCCCTCACACTCCCTCGCACTTCCTTAGACTCCCGGGAGTATGTGATGACTCCCGGGCTTCCTTGCAATCCCTTGCCTTGGTCGCGAGCCCAAAGCTAGGGTTGCGACAGATTTGCAAAAATGCATAACTTGGCCAAAAAAATATAAAACAAGTAAACAATAATGGGAAAAAGCATGTGTAAATTTAAGACTTCTCCCTTGGAAATTGAATACTCTAGCGAAGACAAGGTAATTTTTTAGTTTTTAAAACTTTTTTATATGCAATTTTTTGTCAATATTTACTTTGCATAACATTTTTTTCATTTTTTCAACTACTATTATGCATAATTTAACATTTGCTTTTGTTGTTGCAGATTTGCCAACAAAGTTATCTTGTTCCAAGAGGCTTTGCAATTCAAATAAACAATTATATTATGTTATAGCATGCATAATTCTATGAAAATGAATGCAAGAGTACCACCTCCTTTGAAATGGCACATTTGCCACATCACTATTGATTTTTTTGGCCCTATTGTATTTGCTTGTATTTTGAACCAATCTAGGGGTCATTGGTTGTTAAATGATGCATTAAATTCTGCCATATCTAGGAGTCTAAAAGTTAGAAATGAAATTGATTATGCAACCTTTTAGACCTTCTACCACTACAGTAGTTACCTACTTTAACTAATTTTTTTCATCCTCGGGTTGTGACAACCTCTAAGTTAACTAGCTTCGGCAGAGGATCAATATGGCGCACCCTTAGTCACCACTTAACGTAGTTAGTGGCGTTTTAGTGCCAAAATATTTTAGTGGTAGAAGGTCTGCAACCTTTGACAACTTAATGGAAGAAGATGGAAATGTTGCTTATGAGTTGTCATGTTTGGCCTCCAACATAAATAGTTAAATTTTGCCATATCCATGAGTTAAAAATTTAGAGATGAAATTGATTTTGCAACCTTTGACAACTTAATGGAAGAAGATGGAAATGTTGCTTATGGGTTGTCGTGTTTGGCCTCCAACATAAAGAAGGAAGTTATTCGAGTTTTGGATTATTTTCTTTCCTTAAAAAAATATGAAGAAAGGAAGGCCAATAATATGCTTTCTTTAGTGTTGGATTTTAGATTTAAAACTCTCCGTCTTGTGTCCTCACTTATTGGTCATGAACAAGGGAAGGCAATGTTGAAAAATATGACAAAAAATCTTTATTTCCTATGCTTTTGAAATATTATTATCATTTGCATCCATTGGTTGAATATGAAGGGGGTGTTGTTGATGAAAGAGTTGAAAAGGACAAGAATTTTGATATCTTTAAAATGACAACTAGCACAAGTGAGTCAACAACAGAATTGGTCAATATAAAGTTTATAATTTTTAGGTGTTATTGAATGGATGTTAAAGACATCAAATGTCCATTAGAATGGTGGGAAAAACATGAGAACATGTTTCCTATAGTGGGTTTTTGTGCTAAACAAATCTTAAGAATAGTTGGATCTCCAATTGAGATTAAAAAAATAAATTCACTAGCTAGAATTCTTACTAGTCTTAAAAGATGCCATTTACAATCAATTTTTTTGAATAAATTGATTTTTATGAACAAAAATTGGCCTCATGATACTAGGATAGGTTGTAAATCCCCTTTTAGTTTAGCAAATTTTATTGAGATTGATCTTAATTTAAAAGAAGAGTTAAAAGAATTTGAGGGAGCTTTTGAAAGGGATGAAGTTGTGGAGTTGTAAGCTTTGAATAAAATTTTCCCCAAATTTTCATATATTTTAAAGTAAATTTTAAATATTTTAATTAATAAAAGACTTAAATATCTATTTCCAAAAATAGAAAACTAATCAAAAGAACTAACTATTATCATATATGCACAAACCACCCTATTTGAGAACCAGATGAATTTGGAAAAAATAAAATCCTATAAACCTAGTCGATTTTCACCAACCCAAACATATATATATATATATATATGATAACTGATCAAGTTCTCATAACATAATGTTTGAACCAATAATGGTGGGTTGATTTGACATATGGATCACTCGTGATTAGACACCAACTAGAGATGGGGGTTGTGGTTTAGTGAAAGGGATGTATTGTCCCAACCTTGGTTAGTTATTGGAGTGCCCATTCCTTAATATATTATTATTGACCAAATTTGGATAATCATTGGAGGTATTAACTAACTTGGGGATTTGCACTACTTCATTTTACTCATGATGATGAATTGTTTTTTAATGAGACCTAACAAAGAGAGAAGTTTCATCTTACCCCATCCATGTATTTTTCAACCAAGCCTAATATATATTTTTTCTTTTATATCTTCCAAATGGTCTACAAGTCCATGTGTAGCCATATAGAAGAGTGTTTGAATTAAATATGACCTTGTCATTATTTGTTGCCAATCCTAGTATAATTGATACACCTTCTGCTTGCAACAATTTCAACCATTAAGTTTATTTTGCATAAATAAAGACCGGACTATAGTCAATGTTTCTCCAAATATATCAAGTTAGTAATTTCACAAATACCCCATGCTCTATACAAAAAAATCTCAATTGTTTTATGATGTTAATATTTTTGTTTGCTTTCACATACCACACATATTCAGTTGATTCAAGCAAAACATTTGCCTAAGACAACAATGTGAAAGTTTGAAACAAACCTTCTATATTGATTCTAAGGTTAAAGTGATAACACCACTTTTGCCAATGCATGGTGCATAAAGGAAAGGAGGTTTTTTTTTTTAATCTATTGTTCCCCCAATAGTACCTCATGAACATGCTTGTTAATTTTCTTTGAATTTATAGTTTCCGTTAGACTAAATTCTTTCATTACAACCCCCACATACACATGCTAATAATTTCCCATATTCAACTTTAGTTGAAGGTATGATATACATAAAATTAAGAGTTGCATATAACCAACTTTCAATGCACTAACATTTATATCACATGTTAATTACAAAAAAACTCAAACATACCCAATTCCAATTTTTCAGTTACTGTTTATACATCCAAAACTCCTAGAAGCCTTGATAATACTCAAAGTAGCATATGTTGTCAAATGGAGATTTCTTAGGTCACTTAATGTATAAGAACATTATACTAAAATAGTCCTTTTAATTTGAACAATTTAGTTGTTCAAATTGTAGACTTTGTTCACAACTTTTGGAAGAAAAGCTTACCCACCAACTTGATGCCCCACAATGTGAGGGAAAATGCAGTCCTTGTCTTGAAGATTTTATTTACAAAAAAATCAATCACCATTGATAAGGAAGAAATGGCAAATTTGTTGAAGGAAAAAAACCATATGATGTAATGGGTCTAGTTTTCTCACAAACTTTTATAGCAAACAAGAATGTCTCTCATTTGATTTCTCACATGGTTCTTTCTTTTGATGATCAAATGAGTAAGAGGATTGCCTACCTTGCAAGCAAGTAATAAAAATCACTTTGGTAGATGGAAGAGTGATTAATCTTGATACTAGCTCATATATTTGCGTAAGGTTCATGAAATAAATACTTTGACAACAACAAAAAGGGGGCCCATTTCCAAGGGGTGTCCTCAACACAACTTGGTGAATCTAATCATGACCCAAATATATCCACCTTGCTTAAGAATTGAAACATAGTTAATAAAAAATAAAGGAAGTGTTTTTCACAATTTTATAATCCCTAAGAATTCATTGAAAAATAAACACTTATGTGAAAAATTCTTAAGAAATAATAGGCAATATTACCAAATATCCTAGGTTCTTCTTCAAAGTCATCAAAAATGTTTTCAATTGAAACCCTAAATGCCTTCTCCATAATCTATCTAATATCCACATAGTTGTGTCTAGGAGCTTGCCATCCACAGACATTGTAAGCAAATTACAAAACCTTGAATCCTGGAAATTTAATTGCATGTGCCAAGTGGGGTAAGATGTTCATTACAAGGAAATGCAAGATTCTCATTGTTGCATCATTCCCTATGAAAAGCTCTCCAACACATGAAGACAATGCCCTTTCATGAACCTTTGCTTCAATCATTTGTGCTTGAAAGGTCATTAAACTCTTCTATGTCAAATGCAACTTTTGATCTTTGTCAATAAATTAATGTTCTGCTTCTAGCGTTGCAACCATCAAGGTTTTAGTTTCCGCTTCCCACTTCCCAAACAATTATGCAACAAGCTCCTTTGATTCCAATTTCCACCACCTTTTTTACTTTTGTCAAGAGTTGGGTCTAAGATGCATTTGCACATTTGCAATGCTACCACATGTGCCTTTAGTTCAATTTCATGACTATTCCATTCTTGCTGCACCACAAACTTTTTGGCTTTGAATCTTTCTAATTCTAGTTTGTGTTTTAAGGTTTGTACCTACAACACTATGGCTTAATTATGATCAACCTCATGTTACAAACTCAAAATCATACTGTCTTTTTCAAGGATCTCTCCATGGCTACTATGAAGTTGCACTCTGAACATGTCTTCTTGCAAACCACTATTCTCTACTTTGTCATGAAGCCATTACAACGTTATTGATAACATGATGGATTTTTTTCAATGCATTTGCCACAAATTCCTCAAGTTTTTCCTTCTGTAAAGCTAGTTCTTTTTGTGGGTGAAACTCACTTTGCAAACAATCATATTCTTATATCAGTTCAATGTTATTTTCTAATTCCCTTTGCAAGCTTACTACCAAGGTGTCCCTTGATCGGAGCTCCCCAACATTGATAGCTTTTAGTTTTACTCTCATTCTTTCCTTAGACTTACATGCATTTATGCTTCTGTACACAACCACCACCCCATGATTGATAATGCTGCAAAGTTATTTTCAAGTTTCTTTAACATTTTTTCATCAACAACAACCACCTCACCTTGAAGGTGTGTCAATTTAACATGATTGACTTCCCATTGCCTTTGGAGATCAGGTATGCGCAATCAAGCATCACCTGAGCTCAGGGTTTTGCAAGAGAGGAACATGTGGGGGCAGTCTTACGCCCTGGAGTCTTCAAGAATCTCATAGTGTTTTAGAATTCGAGAACCTAGACAAGGAAAAAGGGATAGCACTCAAGCCAGGCCATTGCAAACATTTTCTTCTTTGGCATCAATTGGTAGTCGAGGCCTGAAAAACACCTTTCTGTTACACAATGCTCTTTTGCTATTGCTGAACCTTGGAAAATTTTCCCACAATTTTGTAACTTTCCTTTTGGAATATGCAGTTCTTTACCTTGTGCATGTGTTTCTTAGTGATTGTAGAGTTTTGTTGATCGATTTGTTGTTGACAAGCACTTTTGGCAATTCTACATAGCACATTGAACAAAGCAGATGAACCCTAAACCCTAACCCTAATAGTGGGACCCTAACCCTAACCCTAACCCTAATAGTGGGACCCTAGCCCTAACCCTAACCCTAACCTTAATAGTGGGACCCTAACCCTAATAGCGGGACCCTAGCCCTAACCTTAACCCTAACCCTAACCCTAATAGTGGGACCTTAGCCCTAACCCTAACCCTAACCCCAACCCTAATAGTGGGACCCTAACCCTAATAGTGGGACCAGGTGACACATGGCGATTCAACAGCTCAAAATGTTCATATTCAGACACGTGGCACATTTCGATTAGCCAAACACAAAAGACGTGGCCATTTCTTGGCCATTTGATTTAGAAAATTCAAGATCACAATCTGGTTTCCCAAATACTAGAATCATGCCATGTGGCAACAACCCATTAGGTAATTGGAAAAAACATGGCCACTCCTTACCCACACGATCAGGATACCATCGGATGAAACCGTATATACTACATTTAGGCTCCATCCACCATTTGATGACATCATGCTGATGTGATTGGTTTTTGCGACTATTTGTCGTTTGCGACTTGTCTTATGCGACTAACAGCAAAATAGTTGTAAAATGTCGCTTGCGACTAAAAACTAATCGTAAACACCAGTCGTAAATCAAGGGATTTCTACTAGTGAGAGCTACTACTTTGAGCTCCCCATCTTTTTCCTTTGCAAGTGTTTCATACTTCACAGTCTATTCCCTATTTTTTTTGTAAATGCCATCAATGCCAACATCATGTTTTTAAGCTTTTGCATAAGATGTGTAACATTATAGCTTGTTGCCACTACTTCTTTCTTTAGAACAACAACAACTTCATCTTTTTGTTCCAATGTTCTTGCATATTCCATTTGCAAACTCTCTCTAGCTCATTGATGACAAATCCCTTATGACCTTCCAAACTTTGAACAACAAATTCAGATAAAACACCCATTCCTCTTCTAAAACAATTTGTAGGGCCTCCAACTCTTGTTCTTGTTGTTGCTATACAATACTGCAATGGTGCTTACATAAGCAAAGGCATGACAAAGAAGAATTAAAAAAATGAAAAAAAAATTGCCTAAACTTTTGACATTTTGGTAGATAATTGTCAAACCCAAGATGAAATTGGCTTGCAAATTGAACTCTATCTAGGTATAGACCTCTAACCAATGTTGGGAAGATGTATTTGGAAATACACATTGAATCCAAATATGCATTATGTTTTTTTCTAACATATAAATTGAATAGGTTTATAATTTTTAAGTTTTTTCCCCTTCAAGTATCCATTTTGATATGAATCATGATACATGAGAAAATCATTTTTGAACCTTAGAAAGAGAGATTTAGGGCCAATTTCCATGTGGCCCACCCAATCACTAAATCCAAGATCACCCACTAAACACCAAGTCATTACCAACTTCTCAACTCCGCCTTTATAATTAAGTTTTGAGTTTTGAAAAAATAAAATCAATTATCTACTTCAAGCTTTACATTACACTTAAAATTGCACTTGGAATCAAATGAAATTTTTTCTTGTGGGACAATTACCTTTATCAAAACCTAATTTGACTATTGGGTGGTTTTCAAGCATGGTGTTATCATACATTTCTAGGTTTGACAATAATTAAACTATTTTTTGAAATGTTGGATTTTCTAGAAATTGTTTATTTGAAATGTCAAAATTTAAGGAGATTATTATTGTTGGATATTGAAATTAAAAATTGGACCGATTTTTGTGACACCTCAATTCACCGCACCTCTAATTGGGTTTTTCCTCCTCAATAATGAATAAGGTTTGGGGTTGTAAATGTGATGTCTTGCATCTAGTGGTTATGGGTTAAATTGGAGAAGAAATTCATTGTAGGAGAGTTTGAAATTAGGTTTGGAGGTTGATGATGTGGATAGATTAATTTTCTTGACAAATGTTTTTAACAATTGGTTTATTGGTGTTTCACCCACCTTTCTTTGGTGAAAAATACATTAATTGTTCACCGAATGTTGTTTTTGTATAGGAAAAAGGTTTATCAATAGACCATTTTCTTACATAAAACATCGTTGTGATAATGACATTGTAGAAGGACATTGCTACAATGATAGGGATAATGAAGAAGAACATTTGGTGGGTAATTTCCATTTAGTGGAAATTATTTTGAAAAGTTGGAAAGTACGTACCTTTTTCATTGTGTAAGTTATTGTTCTTTCAACATCATTGAACATGATTTCTTCAATTCAATGAGGCACCAACATATACAAAGGAAAAAATGTGGTGGTGCATTATGTCATTGTGGTATTTCATTTTAGTATGGGGTGGATCCAAGAATATTATCCAATAGATTTAAACCTTGATATGCAATTGTCTTTGGGCAAGCAGAAAATATACAATTTGCAATATAGTAAAATGGGGAGATTGTCATGGGACGAAATCTTTTCGAGGTGTGGGAACAATACATCCTGAGGAAACCTTGGAAATTTTTTAAACTAAATGGGTGTTATACACCTTACAATTTGGTTCTTCAAACTTGCAAATTCTACTTCACCATCACATCAATGCATTCAAGTTAAATAATAGAAGAAAATGGGGGTCCAATTTGAATTGGGCTTTGTGTCATTGTAAGCACATTGTAGCACATACGGAACAAGGTTTTTAAAGCATGGAAATTACTTGTGTACACAATGAAAACTTATCCACTTGTCTTAGGAAGATCTATTTAATAGGGAAATTTGATGGTCATCGAAATTTGAATGGGGCAAGTTTGGGTTGTCTAAATAAAATATGGGTGCTCAATTTTATAATAGAAGGTTCATGAAGGCTAGTTCAATTGTTCACAAATAATTATCACTATAACAAAAGATGTCCTTGTATGCCAAATGATTTTTTGGATTATGAATGAATTCACTGGTTATAATGAACAAAACCTAGTGGGGAAACGGTGAATTCACTGGTCTAGTGAATGTGGACTAGTGAATTACACCCACATTTTGTAATAACGCATGCATAATTTTGTCAAGAGTAAAAGTTGATAGAAGTTTGGGCTCAAACTAAAAAATGCCATCTTTGGGCAAAAATGTTGAACCAACTCAACATGGGCACACATAGTGGAACTTAGGCAGCCACACATGAGGTAATTGAAGGCAATTGGGTGGGATCCTTTATGCAAGAAAAGGACTTAGATCCATGCTTGGTGGTACAAGCTTAAGGAGCTTTTAAAGCAATAACTTCATGTAGTTCAATGCTTCATTCAATTCCTCAAGGAATTATTAACATGTTTTTCATAGCTTCCCAATATTGGTCTCTTCAGCAAGGTTTTAATCAAGTAATAAGATACGCATTTGTGAAATTCACAAAGGCCAAAGGAAGTTGCCAATGTAGGTTTATTGTGCTAGAGTGGCAAGATCTCATTTGACCCCTTGCTCAGTCATGAGACGATGGCATTGAGTTACTTAAATATACATTGTGCTTGGGAGGAAATTGCGTAGTAATAATAAACAAGCCTTCTCAAAACCAATTGAAGACAAGTAACAATACAACATGTTTTGCATTCAAAGGTTTGACAAGAAGAGAGAACCGAGAAGAAAGCAACCTTCATGTGATGGGTGTAAAAGTTAACACTTGGAGAGCAACGAAAAAATCACCTCTTAAGAACTCATTGCCCATTTTGCACCCATGGTACACAACTAAATAAGAAATACATGGATTTTGGGAGTGCCCACAAGCACAAAAAGACTTGGAGTTGGGCTACCAACATTGTCAATAGAAGAACCATTGGAAGATCTTATCTGTTGAACAATGTCTTGTTTGGGGACAGACCCGAAGGTTGCCTCGGGCAATTCAATTCTATATGGCATTTGCTTAGAGGCATTGCGCTCTTTGGAGGATGATTAGAAGTCGACTGACTCATCATGAAAATTCCAAATTGGGTGTCCTTGGAATACTGGGTACGAAGTCCAGTTTCACTTACATATACACGGCTGTGGATTCTGCAAATAATATGTTGTACAACTGATAAAAATTGACCACCTGACTAAGAATTTCAACTTATTTATGATCTTTTTGAAAGTGCAATACATATTTTGTTTGAAAGATCACAAAAAACTGTACTTGTTTGCTCAGACAATGTAAAACTGCATTTAAGAAAGATTGCAGCCAGGTTTCAGTTGTGATTCTCCAATATGAGAATTAGCAAAAGACCAACAACAGTTAGTATTAGCATCCTCAATTGTTGATAATGTCATTGCCTTCCTTCTGGCCTTTTCAAAATTGAGTTAGTAATGTGGGGTTTTTTCTTTTTCCTGTGGCTTTCTTATCATGGAGAGCACCTGCAGAATATTTTTAGTGTATCTGGAAGGCACATTAGAGTTATTTGGAAAGTCATCCCGTCTTCACCCTGTCTTTGGACCTGCTTTCACCCATTTTATCCCCTCTTTTGGTGGTATCCACAAAGTAAGGAAATTTTATTATGTCTCAGTATGAAATGCTGAAACTCAGCATTTACTGCACAAGGTTCGAGAGTAATTGTACAGGTAGGAGGAGCAAAAATATATGTAACAGTAGTGGAGGCACTCAAGAAAAAGGAAAGACAGCATGAAACTCAGTTTACTACCAAAATTGGTGGAACAACTAGTTTGGGTCCCAGTTATTTTGTTTTGTAAAATTTTCATTCCCCGTTATGTGTATGATGCCCTATTATGCCCAAACTGACCATTCTCACTCCCTAGACATGAGACTTTATTGATAACTCTATTATTAAGTAGAAATTTTTCTCAGCAAAATGGGTGGGTGTTTCATTTTTCAAATTGCCCAACCTCTTCTTTTCCATTTTTCTTCCCATGATACAAAAAGATTTTTTTTTCTTTTTTTTCTTTTTATTCCCCTGCCAGTGCTTTATGTCAGGTAATGCCCAAGGAGGTGGCCACTCCTAAAACAAGCACCCCCTTGAACAAGTGCTTACTTCCAGAATGCCCCACTAATCGGCCATTATCCTACTCTTTGGTGACATTGTGAATGACTTGTCAGTTGTGATGTCAAGATGAATGACATCATTGTTGAGAGAGCTTAGAGATTAGGGTAAAGCAATTCTTTGCATAGATCATAGAGAAAAGGAAACAAATTTCTTGTTTTTTTTTCAGTGCATTAAATATTGCAATGAATTTTGGTCAGTCTTCTGTCCCTCTGTCCCCTTCTTTTGAAAAACAAAAAGTAAATTTACTGGAACAACATTAACACATCCAAACTGTGTCTTCTCAGAATCTCTGTTTCTTTCCTTCCCTTTGGAATGATAACATAACAGAAAGGGGGCCAGTTGCCTTTATATCACAAGTTCACAAATTTGTAATGGCAGTGGCCAGGCACACCAATTTTGTCTATGTGGAGAAACAACAATCATGGTGATTCTTAAGTCATACTTGGAATGAAGCATTCTCTCTCTCTCTCTCTCATCAGCAAAGTCCATTTCTCAAGTAAAATTGGAATTGTTTTGACATCATCTAGATTGGCATTCTGGTCTGAAACATGTGCATTACTTGCTCTCTGCAATGAGGCAGTATTTTCAATCTGTCACATGCATATATTTATAGTGTAGTAAGCAAAACAAATTGCAAGTCTGTAATTAGTCATAAGTAACATCTGCTGTGATTTGATGATGTCTATTACAACAGTGCCACACAAGCTCTGCCTACAATTTAGCACAAACCATTTCAAATTCCGCTCCTCAAACCCAGTGACAACAACCCTTTTCCTTTAATCACACAGAAGTTCAGAACTTCAAATTCTGCAAATATCTTGTTCAGAGTTCAGACCAGTGTTGGCCAGTTATTGAATTCTTTCATAACCGCAGGGAAGGGAAGTTCATTCTTTAATAGTAATAAAAAATTTGGGTGCTGATTAGGTTATCAATATCAAAATAGAAAATATTTGGGTGCCAACTAGGAAGGATGCTTACAAGCTGTTTTGCCGTTTTGAATGGTCTTTTGGAAATGGGTACATGTATGTTTTTGCTTGGTTCATAAGGACTTCATGAATGGTTGGTTATCGGAAAAGTGAATTACAAAAATGGTGACAATTATTCAATTGTGTTCTTTTTTATGAAACACAAGTTCATTATTTAGCCAATGTTGGGCTGATGAAAAGCCTCTCCCAATGCTGTTAGATAGTCCTTTCTTGCTCTAGAACTGTAGATATGGCTGGAAGTTAGGCACAAACAATGGAGTTATCCATAAAGTCACATGACTAGTGGGTGAGAACGGCCGAGTTTCAGCATAATAGGGCATCAAACATGTAATTGGCAATGAAAATTTTACAAAACTAAATAATTGGGACCCCAAACTAGTTTTTCCACCAATTTTGGTCGTAAACTGAGTTTTATCATATCTTTGCTTTATCCTCAGCGCCTTCACTGCTAGGGTAGAATTGTCAATCATCGATCACTACCTTATCACCAAACATTTATTTAGATCTTTGTCATCTGTGCTTCATTTTGAGTGAATTAAAATATTATGGGAGTGCTACCACAAGCTTTAGAAATCATCTCTGAAGTGCACAAGAAAAAGAGTAATGAAAAAAATAGCAAGAAGAAAAATAAGCATTGCAAATTACAAAACATTTTTTTTCTCCTTTCCATCTGGACCCCTCCTACTTTCAGAGCTCATAACTTTCTTAGTTCTTGTTCATTTTGAATGATTTAAAGTGCTACAGGAGCACCATCTTCAGTTTCACAAATCATTTTTGAACTCTAATAACAACAGAAAAGGAAGTTCTTGTGTGTTTGGGAACTGGCTTTGCAGTGTTTTGTTGGTTTGGTTTTTTGAGTTCTTAACCCCTTCTACTTGGGGGAGCTGTAGCTCTCTCAATTTTAATTCGTTTTTGATGATTCTTAATGTCTTAGATGTGTCAAGAGGAGAGGTTGAAGTTTTGTTTGGACACTAGGAACAATGGAGCCCCCCCTCTGGATCCGGGCTGCCCTGAACGCTTAAGTGTTCACTCACTGGCCATTCTACCCTACTATGTATAGTTTCACTGCTCTTACATGTACAACTACTATAGTTACTCTCAAACCTTGTGCATTAAATGCTGAATTTCAACATTTCATACTGAGATTTAATAAAATTTTCATTACTTTGTGGATCCCACAAAAGAGGGGATAGGGGGTGAAAGGATACTTTTAATAAGCTGTAAATAAATTTATAATGAGTCGTTTATTGCTAAAGGAACACAGAACTTCATCCATAAGGCGGCAATATACAAAAGGGCTTCTTTTTTAAAAAAAAATTTTGCTATTTGCAATCCAGCGTAAAAAGCATTTGAACCTGGGCGGGCTGGCTTGGTTGTCCCCTTTCCCTTGCTGCAATGAATCTCTTCATTGTTAACCCAAAAAAGAAGGGGAAGGATTTGAATAGAACTGAATACTGACAACTAATTAAATGGAAGGAATGCAACAAGTTTAAAGCATATACATATCATGTGATTGCACGGTGCCTCCAGTAGTCCATTGTAAAATGTATTACCTAAAATTAAAAATTCTTCAAGGAGAAATAAGTTGCTAAAGATTTTGGATCTTAAAATATTAACCAATTAAGTGCAGTGTGTCTTGTTGTGTGCTACTAACACAATCAAAATAAAAACAAAGTCATACATACAAACGTCAGAAATTCCACACAAATGTCACTTTTGAGTATTGGACTTGAATTTCTATGATTATTACATGTAAGTTTGTATTTTCCTTCTAAAAAACTTTGCGAATGAAACCTGGCAAGCTCCATTAAACAACAAAGCACCCAGAAAAGGGAGAAAGGAAGAACAAAGAGAGAGGACCCCAAGTCCAAGCCAAAAGAGCAAAACCCAAAGTGGGTCGCAAAGGGGCAAAGGAACAAATTATGTTCCAGGAAAGGCTTGCAGATAGTGGCATTATCAGAATATGGTGCTGCCCAATGCAACAGTTGAGGGCAGATGTTGAATTCCTGTTCAAATCTAACAGCCATGATTCTCAAGTATAGGGCAAAGAAAAAGGGCAGGCCCTTACAAAAACATAAAAGCTCGCCCTGAAACACAAGATACGGTCCCTTTTTCGGTCAGCACACATTATGCTATTTCAGGTGCTGGCAGACTACACTAACAAAATTCTGGCAGGTCATTACGCATTTAAAAAATTTGTTCTAGAAACTAGGGTTTTCTTTCTTTCTTTCTTTTTGGTTGTAAAGCTGTGTGAATGGTGGATGAGTGAAGATGATGATACTAGTACAAAATTAGGGGGGTTTGAAAAGTTGAATATGTCATTCATATTATCAATGATTTAAACTCTAATTATGTTTTTTGAGGGTGAATCTTTGAACGCTCATGATTTGGTTTTGTGGCTTATCTCATGATTATTTTGTCAATTCTTCCAACTCAAAGCAACTTATTCCAAACTCAAATGCTTCAGCACTCCCAACATCGACAATATTCTAAAGGTTAAAATCCATTGCCATAAAGCAAAAAACTGGAGAGGGTCCCCAGTGGTGCTCAGTATGTGACTCTACAAAAATATTTCTCACATCCAAGTTTAGTTTTTCACTTCAAAAATATTTACTTTGTTCAAACCCCACCCATAAAACTAAAATTGGAACTGGAAGTAGCAGGGAGACTACTAATAGCAACCCACCTGGATCGAATCAAACCATCTAGCCAATCAACAGCAGGTGTTTGGCTTTGCTGTGTTGTTCACCAGCCTCAACATCATGTGCAAAAATGCTAGGCCAGATACTGAGCATGGCTGGAGCTGCTCTTGCTCCCACACTTCCGTTACCAAGTCCTTTCACTCTAGGAGTTTTGAATCTGAATTGATGATGTAATAATCGATCCATCCATATGCAATCAAGTGGACATTTTAGATAATTGTTTATTGTGCAAGGATAATCAAAATTTCAAAAGTTCCCCCCAATTGTTGCACAGATATTGTCCAAATTCTCTCTTGATTTCTCAAAACCCGATGAGCTTCAAAGCCAGCTGCAAAAAGAGCATGCAATTGCACATAGGTTGATCAACAATTCCCTGATATAAATATATATATATCTGTAAAGTATGTATGTTTTGCTTCTGAGTCCTTCCACATGCTTAAGAAACAAGTGTGTGTCCTGTTCTTCTCCATCTTTTGTCCTTCAAAACATCATTTGGTCGGGCATCCTCTTGTACAATTTTCCCATACCTCAACCTGCATTACTGCCATTTGATGGTCGATTGCAACTGCAAGTACTTTGTGGATAAAGTTTGGGTTTGGCAAGGTTTTGGGTTTTGCAGGGGGTGCTAGCTTTGCTCGAAGATAAAGACAATTTCTAGCTCATGTACCTGCACAGACAGAGAGACACAGAGAGGAGAATGAAATCTGAAGAAATTTTCGGGAAATTTTCAGGAGAAAAATTTCGAATGGAATCCAATCTGAAGAAATATTCTGTGGAGACAAATCTCATTCTAAAGGAATTCAATCTGAAGAAATATTCTGCAGACAAATTTCTTTGAAATGGAATTTGATCTGCAGAAATGTTCTGGAGATGACAAAAGAAACATTCTGGAGACCAAATTTCATTTGAGAATTCAATCTGAGTAAAAAGAAATTCTGGACACAAATTTCACACAGGAATTCAATCTTCTGGAGACAAATTTTGGAATGGGAATTTGATCTTTTTTTCGAAAACAAAGTCTTTCAAACTGGTTTTCTGAATTTCTTCTTCCTCAAAGAAGTTGCAGTAGAAGCAACAGAATCAACATCATCATCATCTCCTACTACTACATCACCACCATCTCCAGCAGCTCTTGTTGTTGTTGTTGTTGCAAGTGCTGCAGGAGGTGCTGCAATATGATTCCAGTCTTTTCTTCTTCTTCCACTCATATTTGGAGAAGACTTCAGGAGCTTGAGCTGTGTAGCTGCTGCTGCTGCACACTGTGATGAGGATTTCAGTACCCTGGTCTGAGCTCCATCTCCACCACTAGTACTGAAATGTGAACAAATTTTGTACTTGGAAGCAGCAGCAGCAGACAAAGAAGGAGCTCTTCTTCCTGCTGCTGCTGCAACAGGAGGTGTTGCTGCAGCAGCACAGCTTCCCACGCTCTCATCCTCTACGGCCGCCAGATTCATATCTTTCTCGACACTTTTGTCGTAGTAGTCCTGTTTGCAGTTCATCTGCAAGCCTCCGGCAAAGACCTGCTTCTTCCAGAAAGCTAAACGACGAGTGTTGTACAAGCGTGAGTACTTGAACTTGGACATACTCCCAGGTGACTGAAGATCAAGCTCCGAGGCCGAGGAGCTTGAGGTTGCAGTCCAAGAATGTCGCAAAGAATCGGGACCAGCAGCTGCTCTGGAATCGGCTGCTCCTGTTGTGCACATGGCGATGGTGCTTTGGACGCTGGATTGGGATCGACTCCCGGCTGGGACGTTGCGGGAATAGCTTGAGTCGTTGTCGAAGATGCGGTTGTCGCCGCGATGAGGTCCATGATTCGTGACACCACCCATGCGTGCAGCTCGCTCCAGCCAGCTCCATACCCATCCCGGCTTGTCAGGCGTCCTCGCAGCTTCCTTGCTGATCGGCCATAGCTGCTCGCCTGCAGCAGCTCCAAGACCTAATTTCCGGCGCGCTGCTGATCCATGCCTACTGCAGTTGTAGTACCTTCGGATGGAATGCGCGTACTTCAAGGCTCTTTCCCTCTTCATCAGAGCTCGCTCCTTGTCGCGTATCAGCGCTTGACAGTCCTGTGCACTGCGCGTACTCGCATTCCATCCCGCGTGCTTCATCCCTGCGGAAACTCTAGCCGGAGGACGAGCCGGATGCAATTTTCTCGGTATCCGTCGAGCAGTACGGGGGTACTCCGTTCTCGACATCCGCGTGCTCGCTGTTCGTGTACTACTCGCCTGCTGCTGCTGAAGCTCCAAATCCTTTCCCACCCAGCTCCTGAAGATCAGACGACCAGCTTGAGAAGAAGAAGAAGAAGAATCCGACCGCGACCCAGTTGCACATTCTTCTCCGCCGCGAGCTTCAGATTTCTCTCGCTTAGCATGGCCGCGGGATCTCCTCAATGCCACTGACTCTGAAAGCTTTCCAACTGCGACACTGCGACACCCATGACTTCTGCCTACTGCAGTAGAATCACAACAGTCTGCTAGTTCCGCTCCAGCAGCTCTAGCTGCAATGAGCCCAAGCTGCTTTCGCACAGCTGCAGGCGCCCCTGACGACCTGTGGACATGCTTAAACGCAGCTGCGCCACTATGCTGAAGGCCGCTGGCCGCTGGACATGGGGCTGCAGCTGCTCCCGGAGCTACATTACAGGGAAGCCGAAGATCCGGTGACGCATTCGGAAGTTCAAGCTCTTCCGCAAGCGACCTGTGTCTGTGCAGCTTAAGCGGAAGTACCTTGCACACAGCGTCATGGTCTTCCTGCAGCTGCTCTTCATCAACATACTCAAAGATGCTGTTGTATGTCGAACACTGGCGGGCGCACTGAGAAGAAGCAGAAGCCATAGCAGCTGCCTGAGCATCGAGTCGGGATTGTCCCGTAGTTGAAACCTGTGTGGTGTCTTCAGTGTCCTCGAATGTAGCTGTGCCCATACAGCTGCATTGCTGCACTTGCTTCTTCAGAGCAGCCCATGAACTGCCAAACTTCTTCTTCCTCCGCATGGCTGCTGCACAAACCACCTTGGAGTACTTGGATCAGCTTCCTTAGACTCCGCTAGCTGCTATCAGTCGACAACGACGCTTGCAGCAAACTGTCGACTTTCATTCCCAAGTACAATCCTTGTCCAATTCAGCTACCCGACCTACATCAACTCGAAAGTCCCAGGGATCGATGCTGGAGTAGCGCCGCGAGCTGGAATCTCAAATTCTTCTTGTCCTCTTCCTGTAGATCAAGGATTTCGCGAACTTGGGTAACCTGATCATCATGCATTTGAAGACTTATAAGAGTCTCGGCAATTCACTGAGCCAAGAGAGGAAAGGGGGGGGGGAAGAAGCAAGAATTGAACTCGAAGAAGAGAAGTTGCAATGAATTCCTTTGAAGAAGATTGCAGCAGCAACAGGAAGAAAGAGGGATATTACAGCAGCAAGTAAAGCAAGCAAGCAAGCAACAGAGAGACTGCTGTTTTGCTTTCGAGTGCTGTAAATAATAATGACAGCAACTATGACAAATGAAAGCTCTAGAGACAAAAGAGACGACAAAAGAAAGAAAAACAGAAAGAAAGAAAGAAAGAAAGCAGATGCTGCTTGTCTTGGCATGCGGTCTTATGTGGATTTCTGCAGAGAGCTCTGGAGTCTTTTTCTGCAGCTGCGACTCCTCCGCCTCCAGACCAAAATTGGATTGCGCGCCAGCCCTGAGCCAGGCAGCCAGCGTGCGAGTGCGAGCGCGGACTGGGGTGTGGAAGAAAGACAAGCCTTTTGTCGCACTCGAATCTCGCGCGCGTAATAACTAGCCGCAGCAGATTGCAAAAACCAAAGCAGTCCTTAATTCGTGTCAGTGATGAACTTACTAATCAGATTATTTTCCAAATTAGTGTCAGTAAAGCAAGTTACTAATCAGATTATTTTCCAAATTAGTGTCAGTAAAGCAAGTTACTAATCAGATTATTTTCCAAATTAGTGTCAGTAAAGCAAGTTACTAATCAGGTCATTTTCTAGTAAATGTCAGTAATCAACTTACTAATCAGGTGAATTAGAATTAGTGCCAAAAAGTAACTTATTAATCAGGTCTTTTTAATTAGTGTCAATAAGTAACTTACTAATCAGGTGATTTATAATCAGTGTCGGTAATGAACTTACTAATCAGCTCGTTTTTATTAGTGTCGTAAAGTAGCTTACTAAATCAGGTGAACTTGAATCAGTGCCAAAAAGTAACTTACTAATCAGGTCCGTATTAATTAGTGTCAATAAGTAACTTACTAATCAGGTCACTTTTAATTAGTGTCACAGTAAGTAACTTACTAGTGATTAGGTCATTATATTTTTTGTTGGGGCTTAGAGTGGAATTGAGACTCATTGGCAATTTTTAAAATCAAACTCAAACTTTTACTTTACATAACTTTACATGTCTAATATTATTAGGTCTGAGTAAAGGAAGTCTGGGAAAATCCACTCCAAATCTTTGCACTTTGTTTATGGCAGTAGTAGTATATGGGGTCCTCATGTACAAAAGGAAATTTTCTCCCAGTGTTTTAAGCAACCTCTTAAACCCTAAATAATTCCAAATGAAAAACTTCACTTTTATTAATACATTTGTGTTATAATATTAGGTCTGGGTGATTCATTCGATAACCAGGTAATAAGTATGTTCTATTGTTTTTATTATTTCAAATATTTTTCTATTTATGTTAGGATGAATTTCTCCATCAAGTGGCAAGGACACAACAGTATATATTACGTATATAATAATAATAATAATTGCTGTTGATTGAAATTTTAATAAATGCTCTAAATTTAAAATCATGTGAACCATATGAAAGTATGTTTCTCTTTTGGAAAGAGTGGGTGCCTCTCAAGAAGTGACAAGATCTTGATCCACTGCAAATGCCCTCATATACACATTGACCTTTATTTTTTGAATGATAAAAACCCATATATGAACATGCATTATAAATTTTAGCAACATAATGTTATAAAAACTTCATGAATATGTTACAATCACAAATCTACATAAAACATAAAAGGAAAGGTTAAATTTGGATACCATAGCTTGTCTTCATGCCATTTGACAAGTGACAAATGGTATGCACTCCAAGTGTTCCTATAACCAATTCAAGTGGAGGGGCTTTGGACCTCAGTGTGACTGTCCATGTTTGAAGGATTTTTCCCAATGTTGATCTCCATAGTGTTGTGCCATTGATGTAAATATCAACACCAAATATACCTGTTTCAAGCCTTTGAGAAAAACAGAGAAAGTTTGGATGAATATAAAAGATTATGAGTTACAATTACACCAATCATGCATAACAATAGACCAAAATTCAAGACTTAACAAACACACACAACCTCTTTCTTATATTACCGTCAAGGAATATACCTATTTATGACTTCCCACACATTCTGCCTGTACATCCAAAACCCAAGCAGCAGTTATTTTATGATTGTTGATTTGTAGCATTTCCAGTTAGAAAATGTTGAGCTCTTCATATGGCTACAATTGATCAGTTTGAGTCTGAGAATTACCTGTGGTGTGGGAGACTGTACAAGCCTGATATCTCACAGTTGCTAATGTCCACAGAAATCAATTCCATGCAAGTAACTACATTTGCACCTGCATCTGAAGGGGCAGAAATGTCCAGAAAATAATCAAGTGACATCAGACTTGCGAGGCAGCCACTGCACCAACATCCACAGAACCCAAAGGGACCTAGCAAGTACTCAGTGAAATGTTAGTCCACATTTCAATCGTTACCTCCTTTTCACACTACATAGGATAATAAATGATAGCCAGGACAACAATTCCACATCTCCAATTGACCTACACGTTCCTCTGAAACCATTCAGATACACTCAATCCAACCACTGCAAAGATATATTTACAATTGCTCAGACAATGGCACCATGTTTACCATCAGAATCCAAGAGTTTTTGAAACCAAGGAAACCGGTGAACTCTAGTCCTGGGGTTCAAGCGGTGATTTTAAATATTTCAAAGAGTGCCAAACCCTAAATCTGCTGGTAACATCAACCTGGCAGCCAAATAAAATGTCAACTCTGGATTAAGACTGCTTGCTCTTTGGCTTTCATGAATCTGAAGGATACATTCCCATGCAGCTCAAGAAGAGGAACAACTCAAGGACAGTGTGTGCAACCTCAACAGCTTGTCCCCAGCTCTAAATAGCAAATGAATTGACCTACAGTTATCATAGTGTAGATGAGGATTCTTGAGAAGTTGATGAAGGACAGTCATGCTTCCTTTTTACCCCCGCCTTCTTAGTTGGTTCATTACCATCAGATTGCAACTCAAGAGTAGGATTGAATTTGAGAATCTCCAGTTCCTTTGCAGTACTTTCCATCATGGCTTTTGCTGCATCCTGCATCACAAGGATACACAACAACAGTTACCAGACTTGTGAAGAAGAGCTTTGACGAAAAGAACTAGCTACCATATGATTGAAATGCTAAACACAGTACAAGCACTGAAGTTACAGCTTTATCCAGCCTAACCTTCCAGGCTCCATCAACTTGTTAGAGCTTGCTACTAGTTAATGGAGTTTTGATGTTGAGCCCTTTGAAACATGTAGCAAGAAGGCTAGCAGTGTAAGCTGAATTGGCTCAAGAATCATCTGGAAACCAATGAAGTGAGAAACCCTATATTTGAGAATTTGCTGCCCAGACCATCAACATTAGAAGACACTGTCTCAGAAAGATTCCTCTTCAGCTTACCCGGGACAGTGCAAACTGTCGTATTCGCTCCCTGCAGACTTTGACCTCCATCTGTAAAGATCGCTGCTGTGCGATTGCATTCACAGGCTGCTGCTCAAGCATCTCCTGATGCCTTGCCCGCACAGCTTGTGGTTGCCACACTTGCACAGCCACCTCAGCCTGCCTGGTGTCACCACCAACACATAGAAGCTTATGTGTCAAACCCAAACTTCCCACGCACAAACAAAGAAAGGTCCTCCCTTGTCCATTCGAATGCCCTGATTTAAACTGCACTTTTACTTTTGGACAACCAACAAGGGTTTGTAAACTGAAGATCAAAGAAAAATGGACACAACATTTCTGTCATCTTCCTTTCTCCATTGCACATAATGACCTCCTTCTGCAAGTATCTGTAGAAGGCCATAGATCTACCATATTCATCAAAGGTTTCCATGAAGCAGGGTTTGCAAAATGACAGGAAACTTCTGTCCATCTCTTTCTACAGGCATGTAGCAAAGAGGTTTGGTATTTTCCAATTGTGGCTGCATCTGTGCTGAGTTGGTGTAGGTTCTTGCAAAATCAACATAGCCATGTGTCTCCATAGAAACCTTGGCTATGGATAAAACTGCCAATGGAAATTCGAATCAAGGGGCATTTAATGAAGAGGTTTGGTATTTTCCAGTTGTGGCTGCACCTGACCTTACTTGGTGTAGGTTTTTGCAAATCAACATAGCCATGTGCCTCCATAGAAACCTTGGCTAAACTGCCAGTGAAAATTCGAATCAAGACAATGTAATGAAGAGGTTTGGTTTTCCCAACAACATAGGTTTTTGCAGAATCAACGTAGCCATGTGTCTCCATAGAAACCTTGGCTATGGATAAAACTGCCAGTGGAAATTTGAATCAAGGGACATGTAATGAAGAGGTTTGGTTCTTCCCAGTTGTGGCTGCATCCGGCCTCCATCGAAATAGGTTTTTGCAGAATAGACATAGCATTGTGTGGCTATACAATCCGTGGCTATGAATAAAACTGCTAGCGGAAATTCGAATGTAGGGAAAAAGGAAATACCTTCCGTGCTCGAGATTCTTGAGCTCTGCAACGGTCTGAGACAATTTGCTACGCTCGTCAAGAAAGTGAGCATGGAATTGCTTTGCTTGTTTCTCCAAGACAGCCAAATGACTTTCCACGCGCAGGATCTGCCGTCTACGTGCTGCCAACTTCGCATTCCTTATTTTCTCAAACCTGCTTTTCTCCCGCCATCCAATGTTGAGCAAAATCCACTGAAGGAAGGAAGAAACCCCAGCCCACGAACCCAACCTAACCAAGAAACCCTGATTCCAGTCCCTGAAAACAGAACTTGCTCGGATTGTTTTCGATATATGTACCTGGCGCTATACAAAAGCTTGCAATTACGCGCCACTCTCCGTTTCACTGGAGCCAAGGTCGCAGACACAGCAGCCGGAACGAGGACGACGGCGTCGGCGGCCTCGCCTTCGGGGTTCCCAAAGTCGTTTTGACATGCAAGATGCCACAAAGAATCGAGGGACGAGAGGCGTCGCAAGCGTCGACATACTAAGGCCACAATGCACAAGTCTCTGTAATCCAACACTCTTCTCTCCACTCCACTTTTCAAAACTTGCGTCCATATCTCGTCAGGCAAACACCCCATACTCCTGCTGTTTTCCCTTACACATACGAACACGAAAAGCTTCAAATTCTTCTTCTTTTCCTTCTCCTATTACATTCTCTCTCCTCTTTCCAACCTTTCCATCAGATCCAAATCGTTTAACTTCGAATTAGAATTTTTCTTTTCCTTTCAAGCTTCTGATGAAAATTCTCATCAGCAACGACATCGGATTTCGATCCTCGCTCGATTGTGCAAGCAGCTGGGAAGAAGAAAATCTTCGTGGCGGCGATGGCGGATATAAGGGTTCCTTCTTGCCTGCGGGAGTGTAAAATAACCTCCGGGTACTAAGTTGCTCCACGACAGGATGGTGACTGTCTTCCGGGGTCCCTCCTTTCTGTGAGGTAATGATACCCTCCGGGCACCAAGTTGCTACATGGCGACGAATGAATGAACCTATCGCTTGCCTCCTATCGAACTTGGTACCCGGAACAATAATCTGAAAAATGAATGAATGTCCATGAATGAATGCACTCTGATGGATGGATGGATGTGGGGGGATGAAAAAGGATGCAAACTATGTATGGCCTTTTGGAACCTTTCACAAAGGAGATGAAGAGGTGTGCCTATTTGGTATTTTAACAGTTATGGCAATTCATTTAATGAAGGTGTATTGCCAAATTCTATTTATACCTTCTCATTTGAGACTCTCACATATCAAGCTCAATTTTTGGGTAGTGGGTTTTCTAAGGTTTCAATGCAAGAGTGAATAAAATTCAGAAATATTGGTTCCTCCCCCCTCTCCCCTCCCAAACAAAGCATAACACTTTGGATCAATCAATAGAGGGGACAACAAATCATAAAGCTTTTACACACATTATTATTGCCATAGAGAAAGGACTTAATAAATGACATTCTTAACAAAACTCTTGAGGCTTTGGATCAAAAGGCTTGGATAGTAGTTTTGGAAATTTTCCTCTATAGCTGTATAGTTGTGTGTTGATCTTGCCTAAGGATTGATCATGTTGGTTGAAAGTTAATACATATATTATTATGACATTTGATTGAAAGCTAGTACTTATATTTTGAGATTTGCATTGAAAGTTATTACTTATATATTTTTGAGATTTGATTGAAAGGTTAATACTTATATTTTGAGAGTTGATTTTGTGTATTGTATTGTATTAACTATTGTTGTGAGATGTGCAAGGTTACAAAGTGCATAAAAGCGAAAGAGAACTAAGAAGGGACTTGCATTGTAGTCTATACATAACTTGCTTTTGAAGGGAGAAAATGTCAAAGTGGACTCATGACTTTCATCCTATGACCGTGAAATTACATAAGACTCAACCAGAAATCTACAAGGGAAGAAAGCTTGATAGAAAACCAGATTTCTATGATGATGAAGTTGCATTAGATTTCTCACAATGTGATAATGATCCAAGCACGTTTGCAGATAACCCCGATTGGCTTTTTGATGTAGATCGTGCTGATTATCGCCAACGTCGAATCCAACAAATCCTTTGCAACGTTTTCAAGAAAGACCCAAATGAAAAATTTGGACTTTTCCTTGAACGAGTTTATTCAGTTGCAAATATGGCACTTAAGGACAATACATTCTTGGCAGAAGTTGGAAATGATTGTGAAACTCTTGAAGATCGATGGAACTTGCGTTTTGTACAAGGTTGTAAGTTACTAACAGGACAAACGGGGATTGGGTGGGGGCAGGAATGGGAAAGTTTGTTAGCGAAATTGGTTCGTGAAGAATGTGACATTCTATCGCAAAAGGATCTTGTCTTTGTGGACTCAGAGAAAAAAGAGCGCAAATCAAAGAGAGCATGGACCAAAGTCGAAGAAGATACTATAGGGACTCCTCAACTTGCATCATCTAGCTCATCAGCTCGTAAGTTCATCTTATGTTTCCTTATGAATGTTTTGTGTTGCAATACCATTTTACATGTTAAATCAAAAAATGCAACCCACATTCACATAAAGAATTGTCCCTTTTCTTCTATAACACAAATTGCATCATTAAATAACACCTTTAATGGATTGGTAAAATTCTTAACAAAAAGGTTTTATAAGTAAGTAGGTGGAAAGGAAAATAAGAGGCTATTACATAAATAGATGCATATAAATGGTTAGTATGCATGTAAAAATTAGTGAGTTGGTAGTTGGTAGGTAGTAAAAATGATAACCTAAATAAGCACAATTCTAAAACCTAATAGAAAAATGTTTGATATACACCCACCATCCATCTTTCATAGTGTGCTAGTGGTCAAGTTGGTTCACTAATTTGGCCATAAATGTAGAGGATAAGGTTGTTGTTAAAAGGAAAGATAGTGAGTAATAGTTGCTTCGATGCAAATTTCTAAGTTTGTCACTTTTATGTGCAGCCATATATTGATCAATGGAGATTCATAATGAGAGCGATTATTTTCAGTCATGATTAAACACATACTCAATTTTTGTAATATGTATACGTGAGATATGCCTCCTTCCCACAATTACATTCACATATGTGGATATGGGATGGAGATTACGTCAATCCCCATTCAATTTTAATCTAATTTCTCATTAAGAAACAAAATGTCATGTAAAAAATCATTTAAGGTTTGGATCCACTCTTTCATCTAATTATATGTTTATTCCAAATGTTGTTCCATTTTTTTTGGAATATTTTCACAAAGTTCCTATGAATTCAACATCCAAACTTTTATTTCTTATGGCCATAGGAGATTTATGAAGGAAACAAAATGAATATAAGGATTTGATCTTGGGTGGGTCCATGTTCATATGCACACATGAACATGAGGTGGATTTTTAAGGCAAAAGGTCTATAAAAGTATGAAATTTTCATAATTTGATTTCATCTTGCATTCAAATAAATTAATTTATGTTGCAGGGTGGCATGCATTTTCATGATGTTGTTTTGAACATGTTACAATGGCAAAATTCATTACACGATAAATTTATTGTTTCCACTTTGATTGTGTTCTTGTTGTAATTGACAAACAATATTCAAAAGTATGGAAACAACTTCACAATTTTGTTATCTTAAAATACTTATATTTCAATTTTCTATTTTTTTTTTTTTGTGTTCTTCTTGCAATGATAATTGGTATTAGGAAGTACATATGGAACGACAATTTTGCAATTTTTCTACAAAATGAAACATGTTTTGAACTCATTTTTCAATTTTGTATCTAGTGTTTTTAAGGTTTTCTTGAAATGATAAATTATAAAAATGAAAATTGGAATGGTAAATTATAAAAACAACTACACAATTAGTCTCCATGATACTATTTGATCAATTTCATTATCTCAAATGTTTTGATGTTCTCCTTGAAATGAAGATTCATCCAATAAAAAATACAATTAAACTATTTTACACTTTCTATTGTATGTAACAAAATTGAAATGTTTCATTTTCTTCCTCAATTTGGCATCTTTATTGTTCCCATCTTTCTTCTTGTAAAAAGAATTAGGAACAAAAAATATTTTGAAACAATTTTTGAAATATGTTTGAAAAATAATGATCATAAAATTTGAGAATTTTTATGAATTTGGATTTAGTTATGAATTCATTCGTCATTTCTTGTTCAATTTTTTTGGGTGAAATATCTCATACACCTAGCCTTAATTATTTAGAAGGTTATCTTTCTAAGGGTTCCAAATAAGTAGGCATGCATGTATCATTGATTTGTCAATGATGGCCTTGGGAAAAGCAAACATGTACCATAATAAAACAAGGGTGAGAACACAAAGTTGCAAAACAACAAAGATTTTGAAGATTTACAAAATTGGAAATGATTTCAACAAAATAACAAACAAAACAAGTTGAAGCTCTAGGATTCTAAAACCAATTTGATCCTTTGTTTTCTTTTTAAAAAGGGATTTAAACAACTTGGTTAATGACATATTAAGCTTTTGTGCACAAAACATTTAAAACATGATGAACATGTTGAACATTATTTTGAATCAACAATAACACAAGATTGTGCATGATGAGTCATGCCATTATTATTGAGGTGTAGGTCATAGAACAATATTATTGGTTTTGTAGTTCATTCACTTGAAATATGAAATTAATTTCAATCAAAGTAGATAAAAGGTGAGGAAAAAATAAAAATACAATACGAGGCATCCAAGGCATATAATATGATATTTTCAAAAGAAATCTTAAATAAAAATGAAAAAGATCATTTTGATTATGATCATTTAATTAACTTTAGTACAAACATTTGAATGATATTTCAATTGAATGCAAAAAAATATTATGTCAAAAATAGACCCATTATGCTTCTAATCTACATGTAAAGCTTTAAAACTAAACAATCTAATGATGGAAAATGTGTTTGGCTAAACATAAGCATTCACATGGTAATTCACAATGAAATCATACTAATGTCCTTTTGTCATGAATTTTATACCTTATTTACATTTCATATTATCAACCACACCTGATTTTACATTGCACCTAGTGTGAAGAGTAGGTATAATATTACAAGCTAATAATTTTTTAATAATAACATTTTGAATGTGAATAGGTTATAAATTTAATTTGAGCTTAATAAATGTCATTTTTTTTTGGCTTGAACATGTTTTAATTTAATTGATTTCACAAACATTGTTCACAATGTTTTAGATATGTCAATAACCAAGGATGAATATTTGGTGTTGCTTGTGTGTGCAAAGATCTTTTGTTCCTAAAATATGAATAAATAAATAACTCAAACCATAGTTGGAAAGATGGGCAAAATAATAACTACCTTCTTATCACAATAATTGTTTTCATAAACATTTCTTGGGGTTTTTGAAGGGTTTTATTTTATGTTTTTAAATGGTAGTTCTACTTTACATGGTAGTCTCTAGTTTCCATGTCTTATTTTATTTTGTGTGTTTTTATGCGTGACAACTCTCACTTAATGTGTATCTAAGACTATTGAGACCATGAACATAAATTTGGTGACCATGTTCAAGACGGTTTTGTCCCATGGTCTCAACAATTATAAATACACATTAGATGAAAACTACCATGTATAAAAACATATCAAACATAACATATGTACTTGAATATGCTTACTTCCAAATAAAACTATCATCTAGATAATAAAATGAAATCTTGAACACTACAAATACAATTAAATAATACAACAACCACTATTGTAGGAAGATAATTCCCATCCTAACAATTTTTTCAACTTTGTTATATATTGTCCAAGTGAAAATTCCTTGCCTTCACCAATTGGGTGTTTGTCCAACATTATTGTTGACCTCCTTGGTTACAACTATTGTCCAAAATGTAATTGAAAAACATGACCAAAGAGTTATATTATGGAAGAACATAGGAAAAAACCTAATATAAAAAGCTAAAACTTCATGAAACCACATGCATAAGATAATTCCTATTTTGCAACAACAATTACAACTTGTTTCACCATCTTTGGCTAAGAAAACATATGTAAATTTGATTTTTTTTTACATTTTACAATAATTATTGAGTGTTCCAAAAAAATTCTTGTAAGAACCTTCATGTTCTTCACAATATTAAATCTCTAGCTACTTTACATGCATACTAATTTTATTTTATAAGTCTATTATTTTTTTCCCACCAAACCCACACACATGTATTATTTCAGAAGAATTGTACAAATTCCTCCCAAAGTTTTTTTTTCTTCAAAACCTCTTTCAACTTCTACCAAATTAAATTAGAAAAAATGAACCTCCACACGAAACTGATCTAGAGAGAATAGGCCAACCAAAAAAAAGTTCCTCACCACCCATATAAACATGGATCCTTTCCTAGATTTTTTCTAACTAGTGTTAACCACATTATCCTTGCAAACTAATTAATCCAAATAACATTTTTTTGATAGATTAAAAATAATAAATCCAAGCCTACCACCACCAACCAAGAAATTACTAAAAGACCCTTTAAATTAGTTAGTTAAAAAAATTGCCCATAAACAAAAAAAAATTAATTAAAATTTCATTCCAAAATGAATGTTAATTATCCTATCCTAGATATAATTTTTGATGATAATTACCGTCGATTAACAAACATGCATCACAAAGTTATTGGAACTATGGTTAATAATATATCCATATGTTCACTCACATGTGAAAGGTAGCATGTTTTCATGTCACAAAAGGCGCTAACAATACAAAAAAAAAATCAACATAAAGCTTTGATTTTTTTAATAAAAGTTGTTGATGAAAAATACCAAACTTTCCCCTCTCATGACACAAAAGAACAAAGTACAAAGCTAAAATCTTTTGATTTACCTAATAACCCTAAAAGGTGTGGAATAAAATACGAGGAAAAAAAAATCTTTTTTTTTTTTTTTTTTTTTTTTTTTTTTTTTGTTTGGGGAAACACCCTTTCAAAATTTGAAGCACTTATCACAAGGTTAATAGTTAATACCAAAAGTTTAATTCTATTCTTTCAATGACAATGTAAAGTTGTTAGCCAAACACAACTTAACTCTCTCTCTTCATTAGATATAATGGAAAAGCCAATGCACCAATTTACCTAAGTCATGTACACATTCTAATACATAGTGTTGTCCTTGGTTCCAATTGAAAAAGCCAATGAATTATGCACCATTTTACCTAAGTCATGCACACATTCTAATACATGGTGTTGTCCTTGGTTCCATTGAAAAAGCCAATGAATTATGCACCATTTTACTCAAGTCATGTACATAGTATTGTCCTTGGTTCTATAGATCGTGTGTGAGTCGGTACATGATTATGTTGGTGATGGTAATGTATTCATGATCGGGTACATAAATTGTACATAAAATATATATATATAGGAACATTCCAAACATGAGGTCATGTACCAATATGATAATTCAAATGCATAATTCGCCTATTTTTATTAGGTATCATGTAACATTCCAACATGAGGTCATGTACCAATGTGATGATATTACCGTAATAATAATAACGTAACAAGTTCCGCACTTTGATGCCTAATATTCAATTTGTTTCCTCCTAAGATTCCGGCATAATTCTTAGGAAGCTCTTAAGGTGTACTCGTTACATGTTTAAAATTACACCTTAATAATTTCTCAAAATTCCTGAATTTTTTTTCTCATAATTATTTAGTGCTGGAGTTGCTAGGTTCTACAATTGTCATCTCAATCCTTGGCAAATTGTTTTTTGAAGAAAATCAAAATCCAAAAGAGTTTTGCAAATTAAATGGGCTTAGAATAGGTCCTTAAACAATTCCCCCCCCCCCCCCCCCCCCCCCCAAATTCCGCCCTCATCCTGCCCGTTACGCAGTCGCAATGACTTCCGTCAAAAGGAAAAGCGATCCGCCGACTTGCCCATTCCGAGCGTAATATGCGTCGTCTCGCTCCTTTCAGAGAAAGAGAAGCGCACAAGTGAGAAGGATCAGAGCGCTCTTGGGACTTCTTTGCCGGGGAAAGAAGACGAAGACCGACGACCAAGAGCTTCTCGCAGTTGCTTACAATGGCGCAGGCAGCATGGAATAAGCGATGGATCAAGCCTGAGGCAAGCTACTTGAATCTGTTCTCGCTACGATTGATGGTTTTTTTTTTTTCTGTTTCTTGGTTTGTTTTTGGGCTGCTCCCGGAGCTTTGTTTAGTTTTCCAGTCATGATATAGCAAAGGTAGGAGGGTTTGTCGTCTGACAGTGGCTTAGTAATCGTCTTTGTTTTTTTCCTGTATGCAATACGCGTTTTCTTCGGTATCAGGGGAGGATTTTTGTACTTTCTCCCGCCCAAATCTTTTGTCGAGGATTCATTCGGTTTTCGTCGGATCCGGATTCTTAGTTTGGTTAGAGGAACTCTTCTTCGCCGGGGGGTGGGGGACGCAAGGGAGTGGCGTGGATAGTTCTTTTCTTGCTGGAGAAAGATGCAGGATGTTGTTTTTCTTGTGCAGTCTTTACTTGAGGAATTGCTTGACGAGCTCAGATTATCACCCTTGCATTTCAGCAACTATTGCAAGGGAGCTGAAGTGTTCTATCACTGAGATGTATATATAGACTGTGGACTTATACTGCGGTGTCAAGTCGCTCATGTTGTAACCTTCTTGATGTTCCTGCTGACTATGTGTATGTGGAACAGATTTTCCCCTTGTTTGCTGCCATGGGAGCAGCTCTTGGCATCTGTGGTTTTGCTATAGCACGCAATATTGCAATCAATCCAGATGTCAGGTCAGTGTATCCATCTCTATCGGTGTCTAGTGAGTGCTTTTCAGCTTTGCACTAATTGTTGATAAAGACAACATATTTGTTTGCATTGGTTTAAGACCTCCCATGTTATACCTGCCAGTTTGAACAAGACATACTAACTTGCTGCTGTCTGATTTCTTGTCACATTTCTCTCACAGAATTAGCAAGGAAGACCGAGCAGCTGGTATTCTGGAGAACTATAACGAGGGAAAGAGCTACAAAGATCACAGCTTGCGAGAGTATGTGAAAGATTGCAAACCAGAGATCATGCCTGGAATCAACAGATTTTTCAGCGCCTCAAAGTGATTTGTTTTGTGCTGCTATAATTGTCAGTATAGATGTTGTTGGGAGCATCCAAGCTTGGATTTTCCATTCTCTTTTAGAGAGATAGTTTCTTTTGATGACCACACTGGCTTAGATATTGGATTTGCCTTGAACTATCCTGAGGTCTATTCTCGACATTGAGCTCACATGGACTGCAGCTCTTTTGGAATTTGTTGCTTGTCTTGGCAATAAAGCTGTTCTAGTTTATGCAAAGTATTCAACAGCATAATGTTTGAGTCTTGTGCGTTCTATTCTGCAGTTTCTTAAGGCAGGCTACTGGGACATGACAAACATTCTGTACTTCATTGACGAAGCATATAAAGCAGATGGATGCTCCAGATATTCTCAGCTTGAGATTGCTCATGCAGACAATATTTTACTGGTTTGATTTTAATTGTTGCTAGATTTCTCATCAGAAGTTTTAACTGTGTAATTTACTGGATTGAATGTCCAAAATGAGCAAAACTTCCTGAAAATTGAAAATTTGCTTGTATTTTAGTTTGGTTGTATCATCAAAAATTCGTCTTTTAAGATTAGCTTTTACATAGATAGATAGCTAGTGTTTCTCTCTACTGAAGATGATGTTTCTTCTCTCATGTTCTTCTGCTCTTCCACGGGCTACCATCTGTGCAGGCCACAGAATCAAGAGGACTTTTGATATGTCAGGTAAATCTTTTGTAGCTTTGATTGCTGTTATTGCTGGAGAGAACAAATTATTATTTGGGATGATGACATTGAAAATCAATTTGGCTCTTTGTTGTGGTACTCTTGGACTTTTGTGGGACTGCTAACTTTCAACCATGCTGTTGTGAGTTTCTGTTAGGTTAAGACAAAAGCTGTAGCATAATGCCATCTGATATCACTTGACAGGTAACCTGTTTGTTGTTACAAACAGATGTCTATGTATAAGTAGGAATGGGGACCAATTTATGTGGAGATCAGTGGAGTCAGAACAGTGCAGATCTCTTAAGTTGAATTTTTGGGGCAACCATTTGTCATTGAGGTACCTCAAAATCTGTGAGGAATTTGGTCTTAAGATGGAGGAGAAGAAGAGCAGAAGAAGAGTTCTGTGTTGGAGACTTTGTATGTCCTGCAGGATTTGCCAAAATTGGAAATGATAACTTAATGGCTTGCTAGCCATCACATGTGACAATTACGTAGTATATGAATTTGTCTGGGAGATAATGCACTATGGAAATTGGCAATCCGAATTCTGACAATGAGACGAGTTTCTAAGGTGTGTGGATATGGCCAGTGGGAAGGGTGGTTTGTTTCTGTAAACATTGTGTGAAGCATCCATGGAAGGGGATTGATCATATGTGGATAGCAACAGAGGAAAGGAGATGATGGGGAAGGATTTAGATGATAGGTGACAAGAGTCTCCCATAGCAGGGCAACTGTCTCTGATGGACTCAGACAACCATAAGGGTGTGGCATTGGCTGTGAGTTCTAGCTTCTTCATTGGTGCAAGTTTTATCATAAAGAAAAAGGGCCTCAAGCGTGCAGGAGCTTCAGGAGTAAGGGCAGGTGTGTTGTCTCCATCATGACTCTCATTTGTTCTAGGAGAAGTGATCACCAAGGCTAATGGCTGTCAATTGCTGAAAGGAGAGGCAAAGAGGAGAGTAATAAGGATGTGCTTCTCTGGCATAATGGTATGGTGGTAGATCTTCTAGGGTTGAAACAGGTACATCCACCCTCTGAAGCAATTTCAGTGTCATTTCAGACTGCAGATCTGACATTCTGTGATCCATTATCTGTGACAGGAATTGGCGGGCATACATACCTGTACGAGCCGCTATGGTGGGCAGGCATGACCACAAGTAAGCACATTGTAGGCATAAATCCTTGTTTGAAATTGCAAGAGCCTAGACATGAGATCATCTGGTGATCTATCCTCTGAGCATACTGATGGGCAAAAATGATATGGCAGTGATTGTAGGTGAGGTGGCAAACTTTGCAGCTTATGCATTTGCTCCAGCTGTTCTTGTCACACCACTTGGTGCATTGAGCATCATAGTCAGGTATGGCTTGATGTCTTTGATGAAGTTGACTTTTTGTGAATAACCATGGGTAGAGAGGAATCTAGAGCTATCTAACAAAGGGTCTCTTGGGAAAGACCTGCAGTGCTACACTTGCCCACTTTGTTCTCGAGGAGCGGCTTCATGTCCTGGGGATTGTGGGATGTGTGCTGTGTATTGTGGGTTCCATCAACATTGTGCTTTATGCTCCACAAGAGCATGCTATTGTGTCAGTTAAGGATGTGTGGCTTCTTGCCACTGAATCTGGTAGGTTCTTGTGCTATGTGTGGTTTGATTTCACCAATCAAAGTCAGGAGTGTATAAAGCTTGAATGTTTTGCAGCCAGAGGTGCCAGTGGTGAGGTTCTGATAATTTGATGGGTTGGTTTGGAGCAGCCTTCTTATTGTATGTAACTGCGGTGGCAGTATCTGTGCTGCTACTCATCTTTTATTATGTGCCTCGATATGGCCACACTCATATTCTCATCTACCTTGGCATCTGCTCTTTGATGGGCTCTCTATCGGTACCTTCGATGTTTGTCCTTAATTTCTCTCATTCTAAAAATGAACTAACTTCATTATCTGCTGCCTCATACACATGGTACTCCTTGCAAATTTTTCAGAACAATTCTATCTTTCTTTAATCCAGTTTTTTTCGTCTAAAATTGCTGTAAGGTCTGTGGTCACAAGACAATGGTAATCCCAGTCTATTACTATGAACACAGAATGAAACCTGGTTGGCTAGATGTTGTTTTGGCCTGACAGGTGATGAGTGTCAAAGCATTGGGCATTGCGTTGAAGCTTACATTTCAAGGGCAGAATCAGTTGATTTACCCTCAGACATATTTGTTTGCTTTCGTGGTATGCATATGTGTTGTGACACAGATGAATTACTTGAACAGAGTAAGTGGTTCATTCCATCAATTCAGCTTTCAATGGGTGGCTGTGGTCATCAATCCATGGTTTGTGTGGTCTGATCACCAAATCTGCAGCTAGGCTATTACAATATCTAGTTTGGCTGGTTTTTAGTTTTTCTTAAATACCTGACCAAGCATGTTCTTTGAACCTTTGAAAAGGCAGCAGTAACCCTTCAAAAAGGGTAGAGTGCTGATGATGGAAGACTTCATCTCATCTCATAAGGGGTTATGAAACACATTCTTGATGTAGGCGCTTGACACATTTAATACAGCAGTTGTTTCGCCCATATACTATGTCATGTTTACAACACTCACAATTGTGGCAAGTTCTATCATGTTCAAGGTTGGTTGAACATCCATTCTGTATTGCATTGCAGAGTCTTAATTCACTTATTGAATGGATTCCATCAGTTGATTATAACTTCAAAAGAACTCAAATGGAATTGGATTGTTCTCTCAATGTTGGATGTCCTCTTTTGTTTTAGTATCGAGTTGTTTAGATGCCTAAGTTGCAATTTGGACAATGCAGGATTGGTATCAGCAAAGTGCATCTGAAATGGTAACTGAGCTTTGTGGATTTGTGACAATACTGTCGGGTACATTTCTGCTTCATTCAACAAATGCCAACACTGCCAACTCCTCTTCTGGTATGACTCATTGTGCATTCTACTTGTCTCTTAAATTAGGATGCTGAAAAAAATGTTTGGTAAAAAACTGCAATCTGTAGTAGGTAACAAAAATCATCGTTCTTCACTACAATTGAACCTCGTGATCTAGAATTTCATTTGTTTGAGATGGTGCGGGTGTGATGATGGTGGTGCTGCAGGACACTCTATTGGTGTGTACAGTGGGCAACCGCCTACCATGGC
This sequence comes from Sphagnum contortum, assembly GCA_963920785.1. Lineage (NCBI taxonomy): Eukaryota > Viridiplantae > Streptophyta > Sphagnopsida > Sphagnales > Sphagnaceae > Sphagnum > Sphagnum contortum. Next base: position 15,169,478 of record OY987284.1, read on the forward strand.
TCATCGCCTATCAATGTACGGTATACAGCTCAATTCTCCAGAGGAGATGTCAAAGGGTGACCATATTCCTCTCTATCAATATGACCCCCATTGAAAGACATCTCACTTTCGCTCTTGTTTTTCTCAGTACACAGGCTTCAGCAACAGAGATTTTTTTGTCTGCAGTTTTGCCTGGATTTCAATATGCACATAATTTGTGTATACACTCTACATATGTATGCATTCTACAGAACCTTACATGTTCTTGGAAGCAAGGATGAGGGATATCAATTTCGTCATCACTCCAGAAGTGTGTAGATGTGTGTGTTTGTGTTGCATTTTACATAACATTTTTCCACATGTGTGGACGAGCAATGTGTGCAGTAGTTTTTTATACAGGACAATTGTAGTCATGTGCAAATTCCAGATTCAATGGTGTTTGTCATTGTTGGTACAATCAAATCAGTTTTTTGGATTCATTTGTTTTCAAATGATGAGAGAAAAAGAAACCATTGCAGGGCACATGCACTTCAGATCCTCTTTATTCTTCTTCCCAGTTCCCAGTTGCTCCACATTTCAATTGGAATGTGGTTTGTTTGGTACAGAAGTTTCAGATTTGGTGAAACCCTTTCTTTCCTCTGCTTCCAAAATCCTCTTGTTTCTTCTCTCACAAATTCAGCAAAATCCCAGTTTGCTTTTTTGGGTGATTGTTCCAAATTCTGTACTTAGTTGCAAACAGAGAAAGCAAATCTCTTTACATCAAAATTGCATCTTCCCATCCCACAAATCCAGAACGACAAAAGAATCCCAAAGATGAATCATCAACGCTTTTGAGGAGGACTGCTGCCAATTCATTCATTCATTCAGACTGCTTGCACATTTTGGTGTTCATCCATGGAGTCACAAGGGGGCCAATAGATAATGCATTGAAGGTATGGATGATATTCATCTATTGGAGGCAAGGCTAGAAACTCGTGTGTAATCTGGAAGCTCTGGATTTAGGATTAGGGTTAGGGATAGGGTTTGGCGGGATTGAAAACAGCAGCGTCTTAGACGTGTTTGGTCCTTCTGTTGCTGCGCGCAAGCTTTCACACTTCGGCTGCGAGCTACCGTCTCTTGTGTCTGTCCCTGCCGCGATGGGTGCGTTTTTTATTTATTTCTCCCCTTTTTGACAAGCTTCTCTTCAATGTGGAAGTTCTCTGTTTTTTGGTTGGTTTGACGGAGCTTCCTTTGAAATCTTTCTGTTGCGTAAGTTCATTGTCTTGGCATGTTTTTTGTGTGTTTTCGTGCCTGGAAGGCCGCGGGAGAATGATCAGGTGATTGAAGGGTTTTTTGGTTTTTTGTTTTTGTTGGATTTTAGGGGCGTACAAGTATGTGGAGGAGCTATGGAGGAAGAAGCAGTCAGACGTGCTGCGTTTTCTCCTCCGTGTGAGGTGCTGGGAGTACAGGCAACTGCCTGGTATTGTGCGTATCACGCGCCCGACTCGACCTGATAAAGCTCGTCGCCTTGGTTTCAAAGCCAAACAGGTAAAAATACACAATCATGCACTGTCTCTCCGTTCTCTCTCATCTCAGCTCTGATGTCACTGTATCCGCAGTCTATTACTGCCTGGAGATTGGGTTTTGTCTGAATGCAGGAACTGGTTGGTTCTTGGCAGATTTGTAATACCTTGGATCAGATGTGCTATTGCTTTCAGATGGAGTTTGTTTCAGAATGTAATTAACTGGTTCTTAGCAGCTTTGTAGTTGTCAGATTGATCACAATGTGCAATTTGTGGGTGTGGTGTTTTGCAGGGCTATGTTGTGTACCGGATCCGGGTGCGCAGAGGGGGTAGGAAGAGGCCTGTGAGCAAGGGTATTGTCTATGGAAAGCCCAAGAACCAGGGTATTACGCAGCTGAAGTTCCAGCGCAACCTGCGATCTGTTGCTGAGGAGCGTGCTGGACGCAAGCTTGGAGGTCTTAGGGTTCTGAACTCCTATTGGATCAATCAGGCATCTCCACAAACTCTTTGAGATTTTTGTTTTGCTGTAATAGACAAACTGCCTTAAAGACGAACAGGGGGTGGCTGTATTTCAGACTTTCTGTGCAGAAGTTCATCAGAACACAGCATCCCAATTTGATTCTTTTATTGCCAAATTCAAGTGTTGTTTGTGGTCGGTGCATGCATACAGGATTCTACCTACAAGTACTTTGAGGTGATTCTCATTGATACAGCACACTCTGTGATTCGTAAGGACCCACGAATCAACTGGATTGTCAACCCTGTGCACAAGCACCGTGAACTCCGAGGGTTGACCTCAGCTGGAAAGAAGCACCGTGGTCTGCGCGGCAAAGGTCATTTGTACACCAAGGCACGGCCCTCTGTGCGTGCAACCTGGAAACGCAACAACTCTCTGTCTCTCAAGCGCTATCGCTGAGGTCCTTAGGGCTGTGGCCCAGCAATTTTGTGTTGATTGGGGACAGCATTATCTGTTGCATGGATGGATATAAAGAGCTCTTGCTGTTTTGGTGTTTCATGTTTCTCCATCAAAACTTTCCACCATCATGCTGTTGCAGAATCAGGTTATGAAATATCCATCGTTTTTTCCTACACAGAGTTACCTGGCTTCTCTTCTCCTATGCATATACCACTATGTTTTATGGTTGGAAGTCAGATGTATGCTGTTGTGGAACCAACAGGCCATCTGACTTCTGAAGTTCTTTGGACTTTTGCTTTTTGTGGGTGGTTTTAAGTATTGGTTTGAAAGTCATGGCTATGGGTCCTGCCTACATGTACCTACTGCATGTGCCACCTCCACAGTGGCAATTTATCTTCAAGGCACAAAATCCAATGCTTGGCTGGTCTTTGAAGATTCCTGCATTTCTAGGGGGTTTGATGAAGAGCCTCTTGAATTGAGCACTATAGTCCTAGAGTTTCAAAATAGATCTGGAAGAAGGTAACATTCTCACATTGCTAAACAGGGGGTTTGCATGTTGTGGGGAAGTTGTGATTTCATATTGTGGCAGTGGCAGCTAATGCATATAGTCCTTGCAAAGAGAGACTTTTAATTATACTGTTTTCATAGTTCCAGGATGGTGCTAGAAATGCAAAATTTGTAGCTCCCAAAGATGCATGTCTGGAAAAAAATTGCAATTATTGAATAGATGACAGTCCTCACAAATGAAAGAAATGAGTTTGAAATGATATGGAGTAAGCAAAGATTCAAGCTGTTTTCTTGTTATTTTGCTGCCTGAGTGAAAATAAACACAAGCTCTTCGAAAAACCAGAGGCAAAAAAAGCAGTTGCTGAAAACACTAATGTAGCCCAAACTCCTAGCTAATAAGAAATTGGAGAATTAACACAATGACATACACACAAGTGAACAGCAACAGAAAGTAAAAACAGAGATTAATGTTGGGCCCAAGTGATGTTTATAAACTGAAGCATTGCATTAGACATGTAGCTGCACTGTATAGCAACCTTTGTCTTTCCAGAAATTACATGCCTTCAAAATGTGCTCACCAGAGCAATTTTATGCTAGAGATGTACATTGCATTCAGTGTTCATATTGCAAATACATCAAACTCCCTGAAACAGGCATTATAACAGGCTATTTTGGTAGGAGAGACAAAGCTGTTGCAACTCCATGAAGAGAACCTGTGATGCACACCACCCATATCCTCTGAGTCTCATCAGATCTCTGTTCCACATACTTTGCCACCATACTTATTGCTGCTTCCATCTTCTCTGCCTCCAGCACTACCACTGAACCTTTGCTTCCCACAGGAGTTTGTGTTTCAGCAGTGTAATCCTGAGCCATGATGGCAGCTTTGTCTGCACTCCCAGTCCTACGAGATACATTGTGTGTAGCAAGGTTTTGGTTGCTATGGTCCACAAAGGGCTTTTGCACAGATTGCAAGATAACTTCCATATTTGCAGATTTTGCTGCCTGACACCAGCTTTGGGCAAGCTCTGCACCTGATGTAGACCGCTCCAAGCTTCCTGCCACAGAAACCCTTGTCGTAACCACCAAATGTGGCTGTGCCTCTGCACAGAAACAACTATGTGGACTCAGAAATAAGCTGATTTCTGTCAATTGCAGCCAGTCCTCACATGATCATGCATGACTCTGAAGTCCATTCTATCAATCAGCATAGCAACATATAAATATGGATAAGAAAATTGACATCCCCGCGACTGTCAATGAACATTTTGAACAAACGAAGAAAGATGACCAGAGAAGCAGCACATATTCTAACTCGACATCCTTCAGAATACAATGTGTGTTCTATGCAATGTTCTGAAGCAATGTACCTTCCAGCAATGAACATGCAAAGGCAAAGTGGTCCTTATCAGAAGCCATGCCTACTACAAGGGCCAATTTTGCAGTTGGAAAGTACTCCATCAATGTGCATGCCAGTGCATTTGCAGATGCTTCAGTGTGTGCTGATGGACAAATGAGCACCCCAAACCAACCCCGAACAGAACAATATCTACCTCTTTAGTTCTGACTTGGCATTCAGTACAGAAGGCTTGCCATGTTGCCATGTTGCAATCCATAACCACTATCATTGCAAGGAACTCCCCTGCTTGACTCAGTTCTTAGCCATCATTGGATCATAATCTCTGCATGTAGTTTATGTGGATGTGGCCTGGAGCCAGATGCAACATACCTCCATCAAGGATGACCCTAGCATTAGAAAAGCCCAATGCCTGGGCTTTATGTTGATCTAGTATCTGGAACCTCCCTGGAATTACTGTTGCCTCCAAGCCTGCCCGGATGGAAGAATCTGGAATATTCCATCCTGTGCCACACCCACTAACTACTGGATTATTGAAAGGATGATTTTTACTGTTTTCTCACAGCAACAAAAGTGGTCAGCAGATGCCAGCAAGAGATACTTGCAGCTCCTGCGCTAATATGAGGCTCCACAGCTGAAAAATTGAAAACCTAAAATTCAGTCCTGAGACAACCAAACACATTCTCTTGCCCATGAAATTCCTTCAGGCAAAGCACTCCCTGCTTGTGGACCCAATCAACAAATGCATTGCACCCACCAACCTTGGTGCCTGAGAGAGAGTACAGTTGAAATAGCAGTCAAAGCATTCTCCTGTTGATGCGCTCCCAATGCTGACAACCTCACGTTTTTCATCTCCCACCTCTGTCCAGAAGACATTCACAAACAGATTCTTATGAGATTAATGATAACCAGCTGACCCATGGCACTGTGTGCACTTTTCTGATCATAGCAGTCTGACTCATTTAGGTTGAATCGTCTCAATCATGAGTGAAGCTTCCTAGTCCTGCAGGACATCACCCAAGTTCTTGCACTCCCCACAGTGAAAATGTCCCCACATCACATTTATGTTTCAACCAAGTATTGAGAAGTATGAATGCATCTCCTAAAGTGCCACATTCTAGTGAAAAGATGAATGCAAGAGACCAAGAGAAAGATCGTAGAGTGATACCTTATGCACTCCCACCACCTCTGAGGTATCATCGAGGAAAAAATTGCATATCTGGAAAGGGTCGTCAGACCCACTGCAGACCTCCACTATTTCACACTGAGCTGAAGACCCAAAGGCAGCTCTCACAGGTGCCTCTTTGGATGCAGCAACCTTCAGAATTATGTCTTTTGTGGTTGAATCCTTCTGCTGACCCACCACCACCTGCAATGCAAATGGGTGATCAAGGCATAGTTGCAGAAAGCACAGTTGGCCGGCAGTTTCAAGCATGTTGTGTCTTTTTGGGATGTTCTTGCCTATCAGGTCTACGTGAATCTGGGTTTGCCAAAAATGCATTTCAAATCCACAAAGGTTTCTCATCTGACACTATCTTATTCCAAAACAATCAATGTAGAATCTTACTATTCCTTCCATGAGACTTGGGAAGGAGAGGATGCAAGAAGACAACAATGGCATACCGGGCGGCCATCCTTTATAATCCCAGATTTAGCGAGGGCAATTGATTCTAATGAACCACCCAGTGCTGCCAAATGCTCAGTACCAATTCCAACAATAACAGCAGCTGCAAGGCCCTTGGCTGAAATCACATTTGTTGCATCTCGAGCTCCTCCTAGTCCTGTCTGCCACTCATACACAGCAACATATCGAAAACTTTGAGAAATTACATGCTCTCATGAATGTACTGTACAACAACACAAGCACTGTCAGTCTACACACATGTGGTGACAGGCACTAGACTTCACAGGAAACATAGCTTTCTCACACACTTCCAGCCTGCACATAAGCATCAAGAATCATATGAGAGAAGGTCATGATGCTGACTACTCCAATAAAAACCTAAAAGAGAAGGAGAGATGAAAGAAACCAAGAAGAAAGAGGAACACAACAAAAGAGACAAAAAGAGAAAAGAGAAAAACATAAACAAGGAAAGGAGGAAGAAAGAGAGAGAAACAGTACAGAGAAGTTTTGAAGAGCACAATCTTTTGGGGGACAAAAAGGCCAAAGAAATGTACATGTTTTGACAGAGGAAAACATGGTTCTTCAAAAGAAACCATACCTCAACCACTGCCAAGTCCACCTTCTCTCTTGCAAAGTGGGAAAAGGCCAGTGCTGTGAGAACCTGCATTAACCCCACCATGCACAAAAAAATTGTCACAAGAGAGGCCTCTGGCAAGCATCTTCACATGGTGAAGGAGAAATATGGCATGAGGAGTGCTATTACATGGTCATGATGAATTGTGCAAAGCAAACATTGAAAAACAAACACAGGATCAGTCACCTGGTAACACCTCAAAATGGGTCAGAGTGCCAGGTTCAGCTGCTATAGCCTTATCTAGGTTTGCATGTAGATTGGAGAAGAGCTCCACTAGCATCTCATCTGAAATTGGATCTCCTGTTTTTCCTGCTGTTATCCTTTCACGAATACTTGTTAAATGAGGACTGCCATAATCACAACCACATTTTTGCCTCAGTAAATCATCAACACATGCATCACTTTCTACTATGGGTTGTTGGGAAGCACCTCCATCTCTGAGTTACAAATATAAAAAATGGCAAGCAATGTGTGACATAGAATTCCAATGGTAGACTACCAATTGTTTCTTGTAAATGGATTAGTTATTACATGCTGAAGGGCATTTGCATCAAAAGGGGGATCACACTTTATTCATGTTCAGGGTTCAGAGAGGAAGGGAGCACACTTTGTCTCTATAAGCTCGCACGAGGATACCAATGCACGTATGTGTACCTTGTGTAAGTCCCTACTGACAATCCTGCAGATCGCAAGATGTTACTGACGAAAGCCACAGTTGAACCTTTTCCTTTTGTCCCAGCCACATGGACAACCTGCAGCAGCAACAACATGAAGAAAACAGAAGCACAATTTTCATCAATTCAACGGTGGCAAAACATCCGTGGTTTGATATTCTGTCCCCCAAAAGTCTCTTTCAGATTAGAAAAGCAGAAAGTGAGAGAGAGAGTGTTGGGGTGGGGGGGAATGAAGGCACATACTGAATAACATGAAAGTGGATTCCCCAGGTGCAAGAGAAGCCTGTGCATGCGTTGAAGATCAAAGCCTGCATCTGAGTCGGTACCTGCACCTTGTGGCACACCTTCTTTTTCATAATTCTTCAGTGAATCCAAAAACTGCAACAGTTGCGCAACCCCAACTCCATCACCACTACCATCGTGGTGGTGCTGAGGAGCTTTCTCCATCATGTCACCTTTCACTTTCACATCATGAACCAAAGTCCCCAGTTCTCTTCTTCTGACACGATGAGGCAATAACAATGTAACCACCACAAGGGGATGACTGCTCACAGCAGCAGTAGCACAAGGAGTAAAGCATGATGCCACCGCCCTCACCTTCCCTGCATTCGCAAAAGCAGCTACCATCACCAGTCCAGGATGATGATGATAATGATGGGTCTGGGTAGTGGGATTCCGGAGCTCAGAGTTTGTTTCTCAGAGCAAATGCCAGTGAAAGATACCATCTCTCTCATGATACACAAAACTCTCTCTCTGCCTCAAAGAAGCTTCTTCACAAAGAAACAATCTCCAAAAACTCTCAGACGAAAAAGAAAGGAAGGTCTTACGAGAGAAAGCAAATATGACTGAAGAGCCTCTTCTTCTCGCCTGTGTGTGACAAAACCCTAAACGACTCATAAAAGGCATGCCAGATCTTCTTCTCCACAGCTTGGCATCAGCAACAGCTCCTGCAGACAGAAACAGAGGCGGAGGAGTGCTAGCGGAAATCCAACGGCGGACGAGAAGAGAAGCCCGGTATGAAAGGCCCCGCAAGGAAGACATGATGAAAAGACTCTTGCGTCACTTCTTCTTCCTCTTCTTCTTCTGCTTCTTCACCACTCCACAAAGCTCCACAAGTATCTCTGCCACCTGCAAAGGACGAAGAACATGTGTTCCCCGGAAGCTCCTAAGAGTTTGCTAGGCGGATATAACTCTTTGTTTTTTTCCTCTCCATCTTTTTCAGCTCTCAGCGGAGCTCCCCGACATAACTGCTACAAATTCCTCCGCCAATTCCATGGAGATGGGTATGTTCAGATCTCTCTGCTATCCACCAAGAAGCAAGAGTGACACAAGAGCAGCTAGGCTAGCTAGGGCTTGCTCAGTCAGATCTTCCTCCCGGGTTCGGAGACCCTCGATAGGGTTTTTCAGTCTCCACTCATTCGTGTGGGTTGTGCTGCAAATGCCATAAATTGACGTTAGGCTGCGAAGGTTTCTTCTATAAATTTTCCCTTTTGTTTCTTCGTCTTCCTGGCTCTGCGATCGCGTGATCTACAGCGACCCGCATCTTCTTCTTCTCCTCTTAGATCCTTTGTTCTGTGCCGATTGAGTGTTTAGGGTTTGCATCGGCTGATTGTTCCTTGTTCGGTTTCCTGTCTGTTGTTTCTTGTGGGACGTTTGAGGGATTCAGGGAAATGGGTCCTGGAGTTATGGCTTTTTCGATGGACCCAAATGCTCCTAAACATCGACCGCCGACGACTGGCTCTTGGTGGCAACACTCCCTGATCGATCAAAGCATCCATAGCACCATAGGGAAGCAAGCATCGACAACCCATCTGAAAGCACCACCTGAAGGCATCGACAATGCCATCTGAAAACATCCTTTGAAAGCAGCATCCATGCCACAGATGTTGTTTCTGCGTGAGATGTCGGCTTCGTCTGAGTTCTCAGGTAAAAAAGAAAAGGGCACCGACGTGGGTAGAAGAAGAAGGCATGGATTTCTAACGTCTCCACTTTCCTCTGTACGCTTGTGAAATATACACATAGATAGGTAGATGCTTGAGGTATAGAGCAGGTCTTTTGAGAAAATATTGCTCCATATGATAGTGAGGAGTCTCTATGTATGTCAAGTGCGTGAGCATGGAGGATGCATGGAAAATGTTCCACAAAAGAAGATGGTCACAGGGATATATGTGATCACGGAGACTGCATGCTCTGGCAAGGAGCATGTTCAACAGGGTTGACGAAAAGATTGAAAGAAACCAAATGACTTCAACATCCACATTGGCAGAAAGAAAGCAGTGGAGAAAGCCAGCCACCTCTCTGGATGCTGTGATTCTTGGGACATGTGTGGCTGTGGAGCCAGAAAATGCAGAAGAAGTACAAGAATGGATGGGGGCTAGATCAGACCAGACTCTCTTCTTTGGCCACTTTTATGGGGATCCCTGGAGGTGTGCAAGGATTTTTCACGAAGAGTGGATGTGGTGGTGATGAGATGATCAAATCTGGTTGCAGCGGGCACTCTCCAAGCCTCCTCCATGCTCCCGCATTTATCATATGTGGTTTCTTGGGTTCTTATGGATTAGGTTAAGGATTTGTTATGCAGCTTGCAACTCCATGTGAAACTTTTGTGTGCACAGTGAAGAGATGCTCCGAGAAAGGTTTGTATAAATGCAACAGTCCACTGTTGCTTCTTTTCTGTTGTAGTCATGCAGCTCTTGATCATGCAGACCTGCATGGCCATGGGCGTAGACTACATACAGTGTTTCTGACTATGGGGGGAGTACTATTGCCTGCATGATTGATTTGCTTGACTTGCTGCACTTTTTGTGTGCAGGAGATGGACATCTGGTGATGGCAATGTATTGTGAACCAGATGCAGTTGCAGATGTCCCACAAGTTCAGGTTTAGATTCATTGGCAGGCTTTCAACTTGAAAATTGGTGAGGAGTCTGGCCTTGTATGTTTTCAGTTTGTTGGAGCTTTTTCTTTCTGGTGACAACCATACACAAAACTAAACCATCCAATTGATTTTGAGGATGTGGTGTGCTGTGAACATCTTGTATATGTTCATTGTTGTGCATATTGCCTTCTTTGCTCACCAGAGTTTGAAAGGACAGTCAGAGCATTTTGTTTCATCTGCATGTTTTGCAGGTTTGGGAACACAAATGAGAGAGCTGTGTTATGCATGAGGGTGAAGGCAAGTCATGTGAGAGGGTGGCAAGGGTGTTGAGGGTTTAAGAAGGTACTGATAGGTGGATGCAATGTGCTAAAATGCAAAGCTTAGAGCATGACAACTTTGAAGAAATGGCATAACAGTAAAAGAGAAAAAATGGTCCAACACAGCTTCAAGCTTCAGGCATATGGAAAAACTCCCCTGCATTATGCCATTGTGTAAATGGTTGTATATGCCCTGCCCATTCCTTGGCTTTTTTCTTGTTGTGTTTCAAGAGCATACACAATCAATTTTCTTGATTTTTTTCATGGCTTGTGATTCAAAGGGTGTATGCCGTCAATGTAAACAAAAAGTTTTTGAAAGTTTACCTTGTTATTCTTCATCTTCATTGTCTAAAAGTAGATGGGTTTGGAAGGATTAAGAGATGTGCTATCAGGAAGTAGAGAGTACTAGGACACTTGATTACCCTCCCCCTGCAGGACAGTTGTCTTAAGGTTTGAATTTCTCTTTGTATAGTTCAATTGTATAAACAAAGTCATGCAAGTCTTGATACCAAGTGCCTTCTTTGTGCCCAATTTTTGCTGATTTTTAATTTTTTTGTTTGGGGAAAAGTTGAGATTACATACTTCTTGAGTGTGAGATTGTTTGTTTTTTTCAGCAAAAGATTGGGTACTTTTGAAAATTTGAAAATTTTGAGTTTATCTTCTTCTTCTTTTCCTTTTAAAACACTGCTCCCATGATCCATCCCTACCATCCAACAACAATCCGTTCCAACATTCTATCATTACTTTGTTGAAAAGGCAGCCTAACTGTTCATCTACCTCTCTAACTTCAATAACGTCTTTAAACATGTCTTTTGGAAAAGGCACACCTCATGGGTGTTGAAACCATGGGCAAAGGTGTACATGAGCAACATCCAATAACAACAAAACACTAAAGAAAAGACCACCCAAGTTGGAAAAACAAGCAGTCAATTTATGATGATTTGATTTGTGTGATTATTGAAAGAACAATGATAGATCATATTGAAACCATGAAGGGAGATATACAGTTTTAAGTTTTTTGAACACAATGTGTTCATCATAACACAATATGAAGACAAAGTGCTAACTATTGAACAAAAATAGTGGAAATGATGGCAATGCTTAATGGGGATTCAGAGCTTTCCAAAAAGGTTCTCACTGTGTTGCCATCTGATCCATATGAGCAATTAGAAGTGGCAAGACAAATCACAAACTTGGCAGTGGCTAGTAAGATGTCAGAACTTGAATCCGGGACCATGAAGCTACAACAAACATTGGTGGAGAAGGACCAAATGATTTCAACCTTACAAGAACATGTAGCTAACATTCAAACCACATTACTTGAAACAAGTGCAAAGTTGACGCTTGCACTCAATGAACAAGTGAGATCATTTTGCATTTCTTAATTTCTTTTACATCCAATGTTTTGTCTTCACCACTATCTAATTTTTTTCAAATAAGCAATTGAATGCCATTTGAATCTCAAAATTTCTTGTTGTTTAAATATTATACGTGCAATGGGTTAAACAATCTACTCCTTGTAATCCACATGATTCAATATTGAAACCATCTCTTATATGTTAAGATTGGACCGTGGTGTTGATCCATGATCTAGATTATGTTAGTTCTAATGTACTCAATGAAGTTGCTTTAACATCTAGTTTATTGAAATTTTCAGGGAAAGCTCAATTTGGAAAAGACCGAGATGGCAAGGCAAATGAAGAAACTAACACGTGATGTGGCCAAAGTATGTCAATAGTGTAGTAAAAAAGATGTTTGGAATCGTTTTAACAGTTATATAATGATGAGTGATCAATTTCATGTGCACAATAAGGAATTTTTAAAATGTTCATTTCCAATGAATTTATTTATTTGCAATATGCACATGAAAGTGTTGATATCAACAACACATTTTTTACTATGTTCAACTATCAATGAAACTCACATAAACTTCAAATTTGGAACAATGATAATTTGGAGCTTACAACAAAATGACCTAGAATCATTCATTATTCCATTTCACAAACTTTCAATAAATCTTTTGGGTTGATTTTGGTTTCAAACTTACACGACATGACATTTGTGGAAATCTTCATAGTTGGATGCATTCAAACGCGTACTTTTGAAAGTCGTTCAAGACAATGATCGGGATGGTACATGTGTTAGTATCCCAACTACTTCAATATCTCCATGGTTGTTCATAAAACAATGAGTTTGGCTTTCTAGCATTGTTCTAATATTTACTTGTGATGATATTATATTTATTCTTAATAATTATGTTTTTCAATTCAAACCAAAATCAACTTTCATACTTTAGAAAAATGAAAAACATCAACGAAATTAACGAAAAAGTTTATGTTTGACATGTAATTGAACAAGTGTAAGAAGGTATTTGCATTTTTTTTCACAATGCCATTAAGACTTAATTCCACTACAAGAGACAACCAAATTTTGATCCTATATAGGCTACAACATAAGCTTTAACTAATGGCAAATACCACCTAACAATATTTTTTTGTAAATGATTGCTCCCAACTCTTAAGGTTGAAAATTGTCTTGTAATAAATTATCCATTATTAACTTTTGATATCTAAAAATAAAACAACTTGTTCATTGAAATGTGATTTAAAATAATTGTCATTGATAACTAGTCTTCAAGAATCAAAGCAACATTTGGCATCTTTCCTATAAATTTGAAGTATTTTGTTAGTTGTTGAGTTTTTTGAACTTGGTTTGGGTTTAGGGAGAGGATGCCAAATTTCCAAAATCTCCTTGTGGAGAAAAAATTCTAAAGTCACCATGTGAACAAAAACATCCAAAATCACCATGTGAACAAAATACTCCAAAGTCACCATGTCAAAATACTCCAAGATCACCATGTGAACAAAATACTCCAAAGTCACCATGTCAAAATACTCCAAGATCACCATGTGAACAAAATACTCCAAGATCACCATGTGAACAAACTCCAAAAGCACCATGTGAACAAAAAAAATCTAAATCACCATGTGAAAAGACACATGAACCAATAACACAACCACCATTTTCATGTGGAAAAAAATTGTCCACAAGTTCCCAAGGAAGCCCCAAACATAGCAAAAGAAGTAAGTTTGTTTTAATATATGTTGCATTGTGTAGGTATTTGAAAACTCAAGTTTATGTTATTTTTGTCATGGAAAATGATGATCATGTTTTTTATGAATCAAATATATCTCATGTTTAAGTTTGTAATATTTTCAGCAATATTAAATAATAATGATGATGTGATGGCAATGTGATAATATATTTGTAATGTCATATTGAATATGAACATCAAACACGAATGACTTAAATAATTTTGAAAAATAAATAGAAACTAAGATGTGATTGTAATTGTTGGTTTTCAATAAGAACATTAACTAAAACCAATTGTTGAGTACAATGTGTTGCATGTATAGAGAAAGGCCCCTATTCATGCACTACAGAGCTCCAAACCATAGAGGTGGTTGATGAAGTTAAATCGGTCAATAAACTTGATAGATCTAGTGGACCTGATGAAGGTAACAATCATTTTTTGCTTTAATTTCAAAGTAGAAATTTTGTGGTGGAAATTGCTACAAAATCTTTGTGTCATGTTCCAAAAAAACATTAGTTAAGTGTATTGCAAGCAATTTTTACATTTGTGAAATGACCCATTTTGGAAAAAACATTGATTTAATCAAAATTAAATCTTTGAAATCATGATTGATGGAAGGGTTGTCAAATGCAATTTTCATATTATGTTGTTGTCATTACATAAAATGTTGGTTGATTGATGGTGCCCAAATTCACTTTGATGAGTACATCAATTTGCACCCAACATACATGATAAATATATTATAAATTGGTACTAAAATCGAATGGCTTAGGAAATGGTGTAAGAACATTAGAAATTATCCTTGAAAATAAACAAAGTTTGATATCAATTGAGCTTTTAAATCCCCAAGATTTGAAGCAAAATTCTATTCTTGTCTTTTGTATATGTCATTGAAAAAATAATTGACATTTAATTTAAGGAACATCAAATAAGAATTTTGTGAAAAATGCTTGTGGCATTGACACCTTGATTGCTTGGATGGAAAAATCATGTCACAAGGTGAAATTAAGATAGTTCTAGGTTGACTAACTTCTTCGTATGTGTTTTTTTTTAGTCCCACTACCACGTATTGATGGCAAGGAATTTTTTCGCCAAGCTAGGTTATTACCAACTTCATGAACATTTATTAGTCTTGGAGTTAATAAGGCTATGTGGATATTCTAACATATATGGTTATGAATTTGAAAACTGTTTTTCTTAAGTCAAAGATACAATTGCATGTGGATTACAGTGAACATGTGTCAATACTATGTAATAATTTGTATACAATGGCATGGTTCTTGTCAAATCATTTTCAAAGTTATATTTGAACCCTTACTTTTGAAACATGGAAATCCATGTATAAAAAGTTTTGAGCAATGATATTTTTAATTCATTTTTTATTAAGCCAAAATCTAAGCAAATGTTTTTTGTACAGAAATCGCTTATCGTACGAGCAATTTAGTTCATTTTTGACAAACATTAAAGAGCTCAACGCACATCGACAAACTCATGATGTATGACTACAATGACTACACCTATTTAAGTAAAATCTTGGTTTTCTTCTCATGTTTTTCAAGATATTTGTGATGGTTGTGTTTCACAAATAACAATGATATTCATTTTCACAAAAATGTACATATACACACTTTGCAGACATAATCATGTTATTACTTATGTTTACTTCTCTTGCTTGATTTTTAGGTGACAATTGTGAATTCATACCCAAACTTCAAGTAATCATGAACAACTTGCATGTGAACACATATTGTAAATTCCTTAGGCTTTGAATATTAATAATAGTGAACATTAATTTACATGTACATAACACATTAGTAATTTCATTCCCTAAAGTTTGAATAAATAACATGTTTGTCAACTTCAAAGTTGATGAACACATGTGTTTTATGTTGCCTATTATTCATTGATTTGGGTATCTCTTGCTTCATGTGAAAGGTGAGTGCCAATCTCAATTAATTATTGACCTTTGGGTATCGATGAACCTCTTCTTTGTGTGGTGTAATGTGCATCAACATAAATAAAAATTTATGATGAATGCAGGAAACATTGAAGAAAGCCAATGATATTTTTGGCCATGTCAACAATGATTTGTTTCAAGTGTTTCAAGAACTTCTTACTAGATACCTTGACCCAATCACCTAATAATTTGGTTGATGATAATTGAAATAAAACATTGATTCATCTTTATGGTTGCTTATTGACATGAAATTTGAACTTTGCCAAATGTCAAACCTAAATTGCAAATTATATGTACCTATGTTTAAACTTTAACAATTTGTAATGGCAACTTATAATTTTAATTCTTTTTCTTTTTAAATCAACTATATGTAAGTATTAATATTTCTAATGCCTTCAAGTTTTTGGCCCTAATTTTTTGGTGTCACATACCTAATAGGATTCAAAGAAGATGTTATGTAAGCAATATCCATACTACCCAACAACAACACTCTATCTATTTATAAATGTATTTGGTCATTGGTAGCTTTATTCATTAGGGTATAAATTATAAACTATAATTAAGATGTATATGTCTATTTATGGATTAGAAAATACATCAATCTTGGTTGGGTATTTGAAAATTTCATTTTAATGATTCTCAATTGATTCGTATATGCATACCATGTAATACCTATGAATTAAAAATAACTCCCCATATTTTTGTTCATTTCCACTTTGTTAAATCTAATTAAGTTTTTTTTTTTGGTTAGTAACTATTAGTCTTCAAAATTTGAAGGAATTAAAATGAAATTTGATTAACATGAAAATTCACAAAAGTTACAAAAGTAATATGATCTTACCTATATTAAATACATAACTTGTGAACAATTCAATCAAACATTTGTGGGTATTAAATTATGAGTTAATGTAGGAAATTTTTGATTTTTATGATTGTTGATCCATTATCATTAGTCCAGATTTTTTTAAGTGTTCCAAATTTTTGTCACAATGTCACCTTTTTATATTTTTTGCTTAGTCATTTTTTACCATGTAGAAACACAAAATGAATGAAAGTGATGGAATTTAAAATGGTAATGGTCTAAAATATGATATTTATCAAATATTTGACACTTTTTTTACTCATTACTACTAATGGGGATAAAAATATAGAAAACAATTGCATTAAAGACTAAGTCCTTTTCATCTTGAATGGCACACCTTAAAATGATTTTCACCTTCATCAATTATTAAATACTTTAGCAATTTAAAATACGTATCTTGGAAGTTCTTAAAATTTTGAAACTTCATAAAAGTGTTCTAAGATTTAAGGTTTCCACATGAAAATTTCTATGATGCAATTTTTAATGTATAATTCATATTACACTTTAGTTTAATTTAATAAAAAAATACAAAATGAACCATAAAGTTTGTTTCTCACATTGGAAAGTTGGACATTCAAATGTTTTTCAAAACACTAGTAGAAAATGGCCATTTTGCAATTGGTCCTTGGGACTAATTTTTAGTTGCAAGCAACATTTGCAACTAAAATCTTAATAGTCGTGTTGGACAAGTCGCATTGACACTAGTCACAAACGACAACGAATTTTGGATGAAAGAAAAAGTCAACAAAATATGTCTTCATCCTTTGACTTGTCATATATGTATTGTCGCTTGCAACTAGGATCCAACTTTTTTGGTGAAGAATGGGAACAAATTATGTGTTGCCACGTGTCCCAACTCTTAATAATTTAAAAAATATTTTTAAAATTTTGCAATAATCCAAGACATTTAATTTTTATGTTTGGATGGTTTAGATTGTGACACATGGTGCAATATAAATTTGCCACGTGGAATATTAATTGAATTTGTTTAAATTCAATTTAAATCAATATTTAAGTATGTAGGTTGAATTAGGTACCTACCTACCTATATACCTACCTACCCATCTAGGCTAAACACCTATCTAGATGGGACCTATTTACCTACCTAGGCCAAATATCTACTTAAGTAAGTAGGTTAAAAAGTAGGTAGGTAAATTAAAGAAGTATGTGGTTAGGTGTAAATACATGAATATTTATATTTTATTTTGGGTTAAGTTGCTTTCATTGGCTCATCCCATTTGTCGATGTTTTTAAATATGAAATTATAAAGACAAAACACCTTGTTTATATACTTTTCAAAATGAGAGCACAAGTGGGCATGGGCGATCAATGAGAATACAATTTCTAAATGGCTAAAGTTGCACAATTGAATTGAATTTCAAAATCTTGAATTTTGTCCCTCAACCTTGATTTGTCATGACTCACCAAATCACCAAGTTCAACCTTCCATCCTCCCTCATTTACTCATTGAAGTTCAAAAAATTTCGAATATCATGAATCATAGTCTAATGTTTAATGAACCTTTGATTGGTTTTAGAATCTAGAATTTGGAGGTTACAAGTTTATTTAGTATGAGAGGCATGTGCAATTTGTATCTTAAGTCGTGATGCTTAATTTCTATTTTTCATTTTATTTTTGTTTCCAAAGTTATTTTAAATCTCAATTCCCTGATGCATCTTTCATTTGATTTGTGCAATTTGATTTGTGTTATTGCTTGCATCTTTCATTTTGATTTACATCTGAAATTATTGAACTCTTAATTTTTGTCTTTTGTTGCATTTTACAAATCATTTCAACTTTTGTTTTACATTGCCTCTTTGCAAGTTTCAAAGAACTTTAAGTTTAAGCTCATTTCCCCCTTCTCTTCAAAATCTCAAGATGAGGTTAGTCATTCTTCTTCCTTAAAATGCCCACCAAAATCTTCACCACCTACCAATGCATTATTTCACATTCTTATGTCTAATTCAATATGTGAAACTCCTTAGAAGAAAAAAAGGAAGTTGTATGAAGAATCAAATTTTTAAAAGAGATTAGGATTGCCAAATTGCCATGGGTAAATCTATTTTGAATGCCATATCCAATTTTCCTTCAGTAGGCCTAAACCACAAGTTTTCAAAATTCATTTCATTATTGAAGTTGAAAGAATCCCAAAGCAAACATCAATCGTAATATTGTTACAATATTTGATTCTACAACCTTGGGCTACTGAACTATCACCATTGTGCAAAACCCATCTTTCATGAAAATCCTAATGTAAACCAAAAGTGATGTTAGTGAATTTGTTCAATTTGACAAAGATAACTAATGTGACTAAAGTTTGTCACCTAGCTTTAACTACATGTGAATATATTACAACTTTTTGATGATTTGACAATATTAAAATTGAAAATATCAAAAATGGTCTTCTAATGCAACATGGTTCATACACATTGAGCATCAACCTCAATGTCTTCAAGATTCTAATGTTGTGACCTAAATTTACTAACACCTTGTTTCAATACTTTGCAATGTGTTATTTGCATAATTTTGTAAAACTTGGTTTAAAAATTATTATTTTATTTAAATGAAATTTCAATGAAAATTTGGTCAATATTCAATAACTTTTCCATCATAGGTCCAAAAATTATAAAACCAACTTAGTGCACCCTTATTAATCGAAGGTTTTCCAAACAAAAGCACAAGAAGAAGCATCGTGGTTGGACAAACAAAACAAATTAAATTAAATTGCCTTCAGTCATAGATAGATGTTCACACTTGGAATAGTTACATAATTTGCTCACCTTAAAAATGAACTTAAATTTAAAAATTCAAATTCAATTAGTTGGGTAGTGAATACACATTTGGTCCAATGACATATGCCACATTGGTTTGAATTAAATTATATTTGGATTGAATATTCTCATTTGAATGGAGTTTAATTTTCACAAAATCAATTCATTTTTTCCATTAATTGATGATCATTGATAGTGCATAGCAATGTGATTCCCAACTTTAAATTTAAGTTTCACTTAATTCAAATTTCAATGATTTGAATTCAATTTTGATTCAAAAGAAATGAGATTCAAATTGGTGCAAAAGGCATTAAAAATCTACTTATGATTATAATGTTGGAAAAAAACTATGAAAAAAACAAAAATTAAAAAAACCATCTTTCTATTCCTCTTTAATCAAGAAGTGGCAAAATAGATTCCAATTTTGAATCGTCATCCAAAAGGAAGAAACCTTATATTGTTTTACCTAAATCGACTTTGATTAATCATCAACACTGAAAAAAAATTCAAATTTTTTTTAGATTGATGTTTGATTTGTTAGCAATTAACAAATCATATAAAAACATAACATTAAATTGAATCATGTTGATGAAAAGAGTTTGAAGACAAAAAGAAACATTCTAAATACAAAATTATATTTAGTGCTATGCTAGGGTTTAGGGTTTTGGGTTTTGGAGGAGCCCAAAAAACATTTGGTAAAATGTTTCAATAAAACATGGAGAGAGATTCTAGACAAAAAGTTTTGCTACAAATGAAGAACCCTAAACCCTAAACCTTGAAGCAATGCAAGATTCTTGAGCAGATTGAAGAGGATGCAATAGGAAGATCTACCCATTAAAAAATTTAAAGCAAATGCAAAGGTTCTTGAGCAGATTGAAGAGCATGTAATATGAAGATCTGGCCATAGAGAAATTGAAACAATGCAGAATTCTTGAGCAGATTGAAGTTAATGCAATATGGAAGATCTGACCATACAGAAATTGAAACAATAATGCAGGATTCTTGGGCAGAATTGAAGTTAATGCAATTTGGAAGATCTGGCAATAGAGAACTTGAAACAATAATGCAGGATTCTTGAGCAGATTGAAGGGAATGCAATTTGGAAGATCTGGCAATAGAGAATTGAAGCAATTGAAACAATAATGCAGGATTCTTGAGCAGATTGAAGAGGATGCAATATGAAGATCTGGCCATAGAGAAATTGAAACAATCCAGAATTCTTGAGCAGCTTGAAGGGAATGCAATAAGATGATCTACCCAGAGAGAAATTAAGCAATTGAAACAATAACTGATCTAGAAATTGACACAACAATGCAGGATCCTTGAGCAGATTGAAAGGGATGCAATAGGAAGATCTGCCATTAGTGAAATGCAAATAATAATGCAAGATTCTTGAGCAGATTGAAGGGGATGATTCTTGAGCAGATTCTAGATATGGAACACTAACGTCCATTTTGCTTTTTTTTTTTCATAGGTCAATGCTGCAGGGACCAGATGTTTTCTCTGCTGCGGATGGGCTGTGGCAGTGGTGTACGTTTGGCCACAATCTCCCTTTGTTGTTTGGATTCTTCATGTCGTCTTTTGGGTTGCTCCTTGCTTCGACAATAAACTGAATTCCCACCCATTCTTATGTCTGTGGTGGCCCTGCACATCTGTTTTCGCAAAGCAAACAAAAATCCTTTGTTAGCTGTTGTGAGTGATTGTCTACAATCTCGTTCTCATCATCTTCCAACCCATTCCTACTCTCTGTCTGTGTGTGCAGGAGTCTGTACCCACCAGGGTTTTTTTTTTTTTTTTTTCAATTTTGTCAAGTAGGTGGACAAATTTGGAGGAAAAAAACACGGGTGGAGATAGAGTACCCACCTCCTGTGCTTTGGTACCAGCAGAAGCAGTTTCCTCTGTTTGATCCACAGCAAAAGAGTTTCCCATGAGCAGAATTTGGCGGTCCATGAGAGAGAGACTCTTCTGGTGACCCTTCTTGTCTTGTGGTTGTACAGAACACAGCTCCATGGTTGCAACATCTTGTGCCTGTTCCAACCTTTCAAGATTTGTGATACCCAACTTCTTTTCAGCTTCCATTAGCTCTTGGGTATGCTTCTTTGCCACTCCTTCCAGGAGGGGATTGGAACTTACAGCAACAGCAGCAGCAGCAGCTGCCTGTTGATGATGAAGATGATGATCCCTTGATGATTCAATCATCATCACCTTGTCCCTACCCCCTGTGAGATCTATCAGACAAAAGGCTTCCTTGATCTTCCTCCCAGACACTTGCTCAAGGTGTAATAATTGCTGCATTGAAGACAATGTAGTCTCTTGCACAGCCGCCCTCGCAATACTGATGTCATGCAAAACTTTCTGTTCTGTAGCCAAGGTTTTGAGCACCCCATTCTGTGTGTTCATGATGTGCTCCATCCGCTGTAGTTGTGATCTGATTGTGTGCACTTTGTGATGTGATGCCGCCTGTCCATGATTTTGGGGTTTAGGGTCTTCTGATTGTCACATGGCAGAAGAGATCAGGACTTATCCGTGATCTCATGATGCCTTCAGCTCTTATTCCTCTATATTCTCTTCAACTAGGTTATGAACAAACTTTTGCTTTCTCATGAATTTTCATCTTGTGGTATTGTGAGAAGTCTCTCTGAAGAATATCAATTCCTCTACAGTTTTTCTCTCTCTCTATAGTCTTTGTGTTTTCCTTTTTTAGTACATGATTTTTCTCCCCAATTTTTTTCGTCTCTAGTATTTTTAAATCCATACTGTTCCCAAGTTTTGCAAATGTAGTTGAGAGAGTCACCTGAACTTTCTGAACATCAGCCCTCAGGACTTGCATGTTTAGAACAGCTTCTGTTTTGAATGCCTCAGTTGCAGACACAACAGCTTCCACTTCCCTCTTCACGCCATCAAATGCAGCAGCAAGCACTGCTTGTTGTTGCTTTTCACTTTCTTTCTCACCCTGTAACTGACCCACTTCAGAACCACAGAAGGATAGATCCACAGAAAATGTAGTGCACACGGGTGAAAGACAAAGTTTTCAACTACTCCATGATTGCAGTTTCTAGATCTCAGAAGAAACAACATTTTTTGAGCGGCTCCAGCTGTGCTCAGTATGTAACCCTGCAAAAATATTTCTCACATCCAAGTTTAATTATTTACTTTGTTCCAACCCCACCTATAAAACTAAGACTGGGACTGCAATTAGGTGGGAGACTACTAACAGCAACCCACCTGGAGCAATCATTATTATGATTAGCCAATCAGAAATAGGGAGCAGCAGTCAGATCATATTTATTACACTCTTCTCTGGCAGGTGTTAGGCTTTGCTGTACCTTTCACCAGCCTCAGCAAACTCTGCCAAAAATGCTGGGACAAAACCATTTTGCTGAGCCAAACTGGCATGTTTTTTGACTTTTCTTCATCCAATTTTAATTTGCAGGATCACCTACTGAGCACCACTGGAGCTGCTCTAACACGACAAAAAGGGTCACCAGAAGATTGATGCAAAATAAGGACTTTGTTTCAAGATGCAAAAAATAAAATGCTGTCAGGGGGTTGATTCGGAAGGTGATTGCAGGTGATTTGCAAGTATGTGAGATAAAATGGGTGCCCTCTCCAGTGGCAAATTAGCATACCTCTAGCCTGATGTTCTCTTGAAGACTCTTGTGTAAGTAGGCCCCAGTAGCTTCTAACTTCAATTTCACATCCATGAGCTCATTCTGGAGATTTTCTCGCTCTGACGCAAGATTTGATGCCAGGTCCTTTGCAATTGTATCATTTTGATTCAAGAGGTTGTTCTCTTTTTTATCAGAACACGGGTTATCGACCTGCTTGATATCCAATTGAGCAACAGATTCATGACTGAGAATGCTTGTATGAAGAAATTGACAAGCCTTTTTATTTTGGGCTATGTATGTGTGGATTGTAGCTCATGGAAAGCATTGATACATGAGATGAATGCAGGATGACAATCAGATCTGAGGGAAAAAAGCATGACAAGAGCTCTCACATGCTATCGTCAACTGCTGTTTTAACTGCTGGCAAAGTGAAATGAAGCACAAACTGCATGACAAAGTCATGAACTGCTAATGCAGCAAAAAAATCACCTTCTCTGCTGCTGCTGCCTGAAGTTGGCTCTTGAGGCTTGCAATTTCTGATTCATTCTGAGCAATTTCTTTCTCCAGCCCTTCCATACTTTTCAAGGCTTTTAAAAACATGTCTTTCCATGTATCCCTCTCCTCAACCAGAGCCTCTTTAACCCTTCTCTCCTTTTCCATTTCATCTCGCAGAAGCCTAAGCTCTTTTTCCATTCTCATGTGGGCCCAAGACCGCAGCCACCGTAATGAGCCAAAACTTGAAATGAAATGTACTCTAAATGCTAATGACAATTTGAGCTTTGCAAGTCTTCGAAAACCTCTCAATTATTGCAACAGGACTGTACGTGTGTTCTGCTGCTAACCACCTTACACATTGCAATTTATTATAAGTTTCTCAATGTTGTATCACTTCTTCACATAAGAACTTTGCCATTTCTTCACATCTACTGCAACACTGCAATTAGAGGCAAAAGGTAAGTCCCTCTCTCCCTTGCCAATCCAATGCACAACAACAAAAGAGTGTAGAACCAAAAGCAGTTACCTAAATTTGCAAGTTAGTTAGGGGATGTTGTGTTAGTAAAAATGGTTGATATGAAATTAGTTGCATGCTTCTCGGATGAACTTGTTGATGACATTATTATGAATATGTGAGTCATAACTGGATGATTTCCTATATGAAGTTGTTGTTGGCCTCTAAATTTTGAACTTTCTACAACTTATGCATGTATGTCCCTTGAGCTTTCCATCCATCATGCTTTGAACAAAAAACCATCTTCTTCCAAACCCCCTAGATTATGTAACATGGTTTTTATGGGTCCCATTCTCATGACTTGTGTTAAAAAATTTATGAACCCCTAGATTCATGACCTTGTGTGTTCAATTTCACATGGCCTCATTGTCCAATTGACTCGAAAAATTAACCTTAAAGGTTCTATTCATGTAACTATACACTTTTTCAAAAACTTGACCAAAAAACTCCATCATCAAAGGCCAAGTCACACATGGTGTTTAGGCCTTGTTAGCAATAGACATGCCTTAACATTGTAAGATTGCCATGGAGCATCAACGGTGGCATTTATCATAATTAGCTTAAGAATTCCAATTTAAAGAGCACCTTACTTGCCCACACCAGCTACTAGATGGGCAACTACCATGAAATGCCAACATCAAGTTTTGAAGCACATCCAAACATGTTTTTATGATACCTAGTTCTCATATGTTTGCAAGAATTTTTTTTTTTCTTTTTTGAAGGTGATGGAGCCAAGAGTTTGTTCTTTCATCATATCAATTTCTTGAGATGTTTGTGAAAAACTTTTTGGAGGTAATGGAACCTCATATAATTCCTTATTTCATTGGCAATGATGTGGGGTGGGTGTCAAATGGAATAAGAGAAACTCGGAATTCAATAGGTGTAGTAATTTGGGATCCTTGCACAAATTTCCAACAACTTTAGGTCACTTTGCAACATACATTTTAATAAAGAAATTGGGTGACTTTCAATAGGTTGGTACTTCAAAAGCAAGTGAGATGCTGATAAGACCAAGTTACCAACTAGGATTTGTTGTTACATGGCACTTCAAAGACTTTGGGCCATTGGTAGTCTAGTATATAAGAATATGCGTGATATCAACATTTGTACCAAGGACCTTACTAGATTGGTATGACTTGAGGCCATACCAACCTTGTACTAGTATCAATCTAGTAGGGACCTTAATTAGGTCATCCCGGCCTTGTACTAATTTTATACCACATTAGGTGTATATAGTGCATACATGCTTCATACCAGCCCAAAATCAATCTTGAACCCAATACCAAGAGAAGGTTGGTATGAAAGTTTTTCACTACCCATTACAAGGACTACCTTGATAGGTTCAAAACTTAATGCCAAACCAACATTGGTTTGGAGTATGGTTCATTTTTACTAACCTTAACACATTGTGAACACCAAACCAAACACCGAGCATGGGTGGGCTAGGCTTAAAAGATATAACTACAACCCTCCCTTGGAATTCAAATTAACTCGCACTTGTGGGTAGAGCTAATGATGAAATGGTAATAAACAATCATGGTTCACATTTGCAATGGTTTTCTTATAAGTATTTGACATTTAGCATCTCATCGTGCACTCTTTTCCCACCTATCATTTATAAGTAGTGTGGCAAATAGCAAATGGGTGAGGTGGTAAAACATATTGGAAATTTAAATTCTCATTCTTCTTTATTACCAATAACTAGCTACCATCTTGAAACTTAATTATTCAATATCACAAAATTTTCTCCAAGCTTCTCCCATTTTTATATGTATGTAGATGTTCACATAATTGCATTTTAATGGTGACGATCACATTAGGATGCATAATTAATTAGAACAAAAACTTTGAGGAAAGGCAAGGGAGAGGGAGGAACACCTACTCACAATTGCCATGGAAACTTGGAGCCGGCAAAAGTTTTGGTGTTCATAAAATGTAAGTACACAAAATGTGTTGCATGAAGAAAAACAAAAATTTCACACAATACCTAATACAAAGAATAGGTGGAACAAGATAAATGAATTCCAAAAGTTGATTAATTCAAAGATTCCAAGAAACATCAAAATATCATAACCTTTTCAAAGCATGGGCCCCCAATTTTGCATTTGGTACCATTGAATAGATGTAAATAACTTGATAATTATGTAATTATTTAAGAGGTTAAATTAAATAACTTATTAGGTGGTGAAGTTTTATAACTTAATAATAATTTGGTGAGTCATCATCAATTAGTTATGGTTTCAATTAATGTGCATGATTCAAATATGATGATTCATTATAAAAAAATCATATTACAAATTAATGTGCATAATTCAAGGATGATAACTCGTTAGAATAATCATGGTACAAATTAATATGTATGATACAAAAATGATGATTCACCAAAAATATTATGCTACAAATTTATGTGCATGACTCAAAAAGGATGACTCACCATAAAGTAATGTTACAAATTAATATGCATGACTAAAAAATGATGACTTATTATACAAGTAATATTACAAATTAATTTGCATGATTCAAAAATGATGATAAATATAAAAGTCATGTTACAAATTAATGTGCATGACTCAAGGATGGTGACTTATTAAAAAATCATGTTACAAATTGATGTGCATGTTGAATCACATGATGAGCCATGTGAAGTAATTTTTTTTTATAAACTTTATTGTTTCATTTTTAAAAATTTGGTATATAAATGGGTGTTTGGGATCTTTAGAAAACACTTTCACTTAACGAAAACAACTTGTTGTAAAAAATTGAAAGTTTTATAGAATATATTTGTGAAAAAAATTGAAATTTTGATTAAAAAAACATTTAAAAGTTTTTAGCATAGTTTCTGAATGTGTAAAATCCATGATAGGAAGGATGCTTATGGCATAATATATTTACATTGAAAATATATATGAATAGATATGGGTGAAACCAAAGACATAGATATGCATAATTATAAAATCAAAAAATACATAGTTTTGGTCATTTTTACCCATTTGTCTTCCACAAACACTTGTCATTTTGTAAAGTTTCAATCAATGGAACAAAAGTAATTGAATCTAAAATGATTTTCATGGATCAATGTATTCAAAATTTGATGTTGTCAGGCTAACAATGCAAAAGCCCATTAATTTTAGTAATAAAATAATGGCGCTTAATATTTTTCAAGAGTTAGTTCTTGCAACTTACAACCTACACAAACATTTAAAATTCTTTTTATTAAATTTTTTTTGTGAATTAACCTAATGATTTGGTTTTTCCTTAAAAAAAAACCTTTAGTCCCAATTTCGATATTAAAAAAAAAACTTGTTAAGTTTTCCATGTGCAAGTTTGAATTCAACTCTTCAAGTGCCTAAAAAAATTTATTTTAATTTTGACACATTTTTTCAAATTCAAAAACCTTTGGTTTCAATTCCATGTACATTAAAATTATCTAAGACTAGAGAATTTATAAATACATCATTCTTAAATGACCACTTACCAATAGAATTCATCTTACTTGTCAACTTTTCAAAAACATTCAATTCACTTACATAAGAACATTTCTAATGTCATTCAATATCATCACATTAATAGTAATCCCCATTGCAATGGCCATACATTGTTCAATTGCAAGCCCAATGGCCCACATAATTCAACATAAAATATGAAGTCCATTCAACAAAAGTTTATGGTCCCTATAGTTGCACAAAAGGACATGGAATTTAGCAAAGCTTCCCACAAAACCTAATCAATGGCTATTAGGTTAGTCAATGTGATGACTTGCTAGTTTGCAAGGCCCAAAGTAGTTATGAAGAGAAAAGATGATGGTGGGACCCATTGGTGAATCGATTCACAAAATTAGTGATGGTCAACCTAACTTCATTAGCAATTATGTTTTGTTGTTTATTGGGTTACACACCATTTAATATTTGGCTAGTAGTGGTATTTCTTTTATTGGCTAGTATGTGTGGCATTTGATATTTACATATTGAACCTAAATGCAATCCATGGTTTGAACTATTTTTAAAAATTAAAACATGTGTTAAAAAATAGATTTTCACAATTTTGATTCCACCAAAAGCTAATTCCATGGTCTAAGTTCTTGTGTTGGTATTCATTAAAAGAATTTTGGTTTAAATTTGGGTTACAAGAACTTGAACTTGAGCCCTCATGTGTAATATTATAAATTAAGAAACCCACCAACACTAGTCCATTCCATTCATGATATGGACACAAAGAGGCATTGTATCATGTTTTCAATTAATCATCTTATTGTTTCTTGTTATGTGTGGTTTTGGTCAACTTATAAGAATCATTTCATGGCCAAATGGGAAGACAACATTCACCAATATGTTTTGTTGAAATTTTGTTCCATAAACTATGTAAATACATGACTACATATGAATATATGTAGACATATGTGCAATGATGGCCGATTGTTATTTTTGCATGATTTAAAAAAAATGTGAAATGAATATTATTAAGCAAATAAAACTATGAACCTAAATTTTGGTATATATTTTTTCACATTAAATGTCTTGTTGAAAGAATTTGAATGTGCCAATTCGCCCCTAAACACACACCTTTTGGAGGTTTGTTAATAGTGCAATTATCTAAATTGTAAATTTGTTTACACTTAATCAATAGACATTAGAAAAAACTAAGGTAAACAAGCCAAAGATTGAATACATAAGCACTAAAAGGTCTCCTACAAATTCAATCTTGCTCCTTTGTGCTTAAAGTCTAAAAATGAAATGTAAAGCTCGTTTCGATGCACTCGTAGTTTTTTAAATATTTTTTTGTTAAAAGATGAAGAAGATGTGGTCCCCCAAAGCAAGGGGGTCCTTCCCTTGATATATATATATATGAAACAAATGGACAATTTAAATTTGACACGTGGATATTACCTACCCCATCTCCAAAATAGATGAAGGTGAATATGAACAAATATTTTATGTTTTAACAATCACATGTATTTCAACAACTTTGATTTAAAGGGAAAAAATGGTCTTTAATCCACGGTCATGTGGAGCATTAGGGTTCCATGAAACTTAAATTTTGCACATTGACACCACCACAAGGGCTTTGTGGTGGTGGGTTTGTTCGTGTTTAATTCCCATTCTATTCAATGTTGTTGTCCTCTTTTGTACATGATGATGTTAGTGTGTTCATGTTTACATTTATGTTCATGGTTGTGATCTTGTTTTAAGCATATATTTAACAATTTGTTTAAACATGTGGGTTTATCTCTCTAACCCTCTTAATGAATAACCAATAAGTTGTCACAATGGGTCCTAACCGATGTTTGACATAATTTAAATCATCAAAGAAATAGTAGCAATTATTACAAGGGAGTGAAACTTTGTAGTATCATCACCATAACAAGTTGTTATTAATTTCAACATTTAGTTATTTCTCTCATTCCTTGCACTTGCTTACTTGACATGCTCCACAAAACATTCAAACTAATTCCTACTGATATTAAACACCCACAATCACCTTACCCATGCTTTCTTTCAACCATAAGAAAAAAAACACAAAGTTTAGCTCCACAAAACTTGAAACTTCATTAAGGAAAAAAGAAAATTGTACTTAACAAAAAAAAACTCCTACCCCCCTCCCTAGGCCTTCTTTCTTTTCTTTCATTTGGATATATTTTCCTATAGCTCCTACATTTCTTTTCAGGCCTCCTCAAGCCATCTCCATCTCCATCTCTATAGATCACACCTTCACAAAATAGTTGAATGAAAAACAAAGTTCAAACATGTTACCTTACTCAAAAAAGTTCATAGAACTACCTATCTATGCCTTTAACTTGTGCCCCCAAGACATTGCATTTCCTCCATTTCAATCAACATTTGTAAAGCTAGGATGAATACTTTCATAAAACAAATATGCAAGCTTTTGTAACAAAGAATGATTGAAAATATGAAAAAAATTGCAAAAAAAAAAACACAATCAAGTATTCATTTGCATGAAACTCAATCAAAATTCTACTGCAAAGGTATGTACTACAAATAGTGGGAGCGATAAAATATATCTATAAGTTTTGCAATATAATTTGGCCATAAAATCAAGCACAATTCTTTCAGTAGCTGCAGTGCTATCATTAAAAGTCAGTCAATACCTTTTGCAAAACCTCTAATGATCCTTTAGAAATTGTTCACCATCCAAAACATTATAAAGTGATTCCCATATGGAAGTGGTAGAATCATCCTTACTAGTTAGTGCCAACTATATACCAATATTTTGGTGACAAATTAACTTTGAAAACTCATAACTTCCCTCAATAAAGTCCAAATTGAACTTTAAAGAGTCTATCTTATAACCTTTAGAAAGAGCTTGTGACACCATATTAATTGCTTTTAATTAAAAATGATTTAACTTTTAAAGTCATCGAAAATTTGAAGTTTAATAATAAATTTGGTAGAGTTTGGTAAACAACTTGAAAAACAATTTGTAGATAGTTGCATAGGAAACTTTGATGATTCATAATTTCTTTCAATAAACTCCAAACTAAAAGTTTTAAATGTCCATTTTGTAAACCTTGGCAATTATTTTCAATATTTAAAAAAATATTTTTAATAGTTTGTAACTGTTTTTAGTAAGTATTTTTGTAACTTCTAAATTTTTGCTGCCTAGTTTCCACATGTATTTTTATATAGTCAATTTATAAAATGATTATTCAAAATTGTCTTTTTAACAATGTTGCCTCCCTAGTCTACCTCACTATTAGAACCTCCATTCACCCATTCAAAGCTTTGTAAAGCTTCTAGATGAAGCTACCCTTGGATTTCCATTTGTTAGCTCCTTATTTTAAATCTTTGTTGGAGCTTTCTTTAATTATTGATAGTTGCACATACAAATCAATAATTGGATTCAATTCAACTTTGTTGATAACTCTCCTATCAAACCCCAAACTACTAACTATTTTTGTTAGCCTTACTTCTTCCTAACATGACTATCAAAATAAAAAGAAATTTTTATTACAATTAATATGCATAGTTATATTTTATTTGATGTTGAGATACCTATGCCAACATATACCCACACATTCAATATTTTTCTTGTGACATTTTGACTTGCAATGTATAGCTACTAATGGTGTGCAAGTGCTCCTCACCTTCACCACTTGTTTATGGTTGTCCCTTTTATTATAAATGTAGATGGTCTCCCCTTTTGTTTGTTTTATCCATGTTCCTTCCTATTGTTGATCGTGAATAAACTCCTACCTTCCTAACCAACTTCCTATTCTTTGCTTTTGTTGTAGGTGTTCACAATGAACCTTTTCTATTATAGGTAATGGTGGTGCTCCTCCTTTGGCACCCTAATATTCATGATATTCATTTTATTCAAGTTTGTGATCATTTGTGTTCCTATTTGTGGTGTTGAGCTTACAATGTAATGTCAAAGTTTACACCTTTGTACCTTAATGGGCAAGCTCATAAACTTGCTTGAAAGTTATGGTGAGAACAATCATCTATTTCCTTGATAGCAATTGCATACCAAGGGCATATGAATTATTTTCTTCCAAATTTGTTAATGAATATTTTGGTTGTTCATTTAGCCATAGTCAAGGAATCAACCATTTGTCTAAAAAACTTTTGTCCTTTCCTTTTGCCTAAATTGTTCAATTCTTAAATTACTATTCCTTTTTTCATGTCCTTTGTTATTGGATACTTAAGTAATCATTAAATGTTACATGTGACTCAAAGTAATCCACAAAAAAAAATTGCACCTAGTGTTTTTTTAGCAAGCAAATGGGGTAGTGAAAACAAGTTGGAGAAACCCGAAGATTCTTAGGTCATATTTGTAGAGGTTTGGAATTCTTGAATTATCGTTATGAAATAGGTTCATTTAAGATAACTACATATTCAATGAATTCTTCAAGTTCATTTCATATCATTACAAGACTCCTTGGCCCATGTTACATAATATTCATGTTCAAATTTTGATCTATCATTAAGGTCATTTACAATAGTTGCAATAATCAATTATTCCTATTATATTCAATAGTTCCATAATAATAGATCCTTCCCCCCATTATTGATTATGTTCAACTCCCTCACTTGATATGTAACTATGAAATTTCCAAGGGCTAAGTCTTGTCATCCATGGTGACGCGCTCCTTGGTCCCGGGGTGAACCCATTCGAGGGTTCACCAATGTGAAGTCGCGGAAAGTTGGGACCAAAAGGCACGCTCTCGACTTCCAACTTTAGAAAGGGGTAGAGGGTTGAGTTGGAAGCCCCGGGATTAAACTAGGAAGAGGGACTAACTTAGCTTGTGTGAATCTGCATCCAAAAACCAACCACGGGAGGTTAGTTTAGCATTCGGGACACTCTTTGGTGTTGGGACAAGCCACGGGCACTTGGACACACAAGACTCATCACGGCCTGGACTCGGGAGTAAGCCACCACCTTACTCCCTATAGTATTCTTTGCAGCTCGCAGTGGGGACTACATCCAAATGGCACAAATTCTCGGGACTCTCGAAATGGAGTCCCGAAATTGTCCCGGTGGGACTTTCGAAACTTTGAACGGCCATAACTCCCGATTATAGAGTCTGATTGCAACGAGGTCTAAACCGAAGTTGTAGCCCTCGTCGAGATCTTTCCAACGCCATGTTGCACACCCAAATCGGATGTCGGGAAGAGGTCGATTCCCGACTTTTAGTGGTCTTTCTTTTGCCCATAACTTGGGCTGCAGATGTCCAAATGACCAATGCGAGGCCATTTTCGATATCTACGTTTCAAGACCTTTCCAATGACACCAAGAACACCCTAATGCGAGGTGTTTTTCCCCTTGCTGTTGAACTCTAAACATTTGGCAGTCTCGGAGGACTCCAAATCCCCAACTTTTCCAAGTGTTGGGCTTCACCCCCACACTTGGCCAAAGTAGGGTTGCGACACATGGCCTTAAGGTTTAGTGGCCATATTTCTATAACCTTGAACCCTAATTTGATGTTATGTTTGGTCAATGAATGATTCAAAGTTTTGTCTATTCATCAAGCTAATGTAATATTGATTTGTTAATTTTATAATATTTTAAAATCATAATGTCATCCATTTATTTTTTCAAAATGTTGTTTTGAAAAGCTTGAAGCAGACACATAAAATGGTTGTATGTGTGTGAAGACAATGTGATTATATCCAATCTAAACTATTATGTTTATTTTATTGTTTTTAAGGTAACATGTGAACCATGGCTATGGAAAATTGATCTAGATGACAATTGGTTAGAAAAATTCCACTTGGAATAAGACCTCTTGAAAAAAGTTAAGGAATTTTTTGAATAAAAAGAAATAATCTTAAGCTTCTTTTGCATGGCCTCTCATGTTTAAAGGGTTGTATAGTTTGATATCTTTAGTCATCACA
The DNA here is from genome assembly GCA_963920785.1 of Sphagnum contortum. Taxonomy (NCBI): domain Eukaryota; kingdom Viridiplantae; phylum Streptophyta; class Sphagnopsida; order Sphagnales; family Sphagnaceae; genus Sphagnum; species Sphagnum contortum. Next base: position 15,202,519 of record OY987284.1, read on the forward strand.
TACACTTTCACTCTTGAAAATGTAAAAACTTGGTAAAAATCTACCCACTACATTTATTGCACAATTCATAGCTAACCATTTGCAAAACTTTAGGATGGCACTATAGACTTGATTTGAACATCTTAATCTCTTGGCCAAAACATAAACAAAAAGTTTTTGCTTACTTGAATTCATGTTTAATTTAAATTCCTAATGTGATTTGCATTGTACTTGTGTTAAATATACAATGTTTGCCAATTATGGTATAATGAGTGACATGAGTTGTTAGTCAAAGCTTGTATTCCATAGATTGAATCTTTTTTGCTTGTCAAATATCCAAATTAAGGTGTCAATGCTTGAACCAATGCCACCAAATGTTCCTAGTACACCATTTCAAAATGGTGTATAGGTCTAGTTTGTGAAAATATTACAACCTTCATTTTAAATTGTTGTAAGGTAATTGATAGTCCACATTTTTTCATAATTAATGTCTAAAAAATCATTGTTGCCTCTTCAAATGCTTTGTTAGCATACTTGTTCATTTGATTTTATTAAACATTATCTTGCTATTCAAATGATTTTTGTAGTATGTATGTTTCATAACCTATATGACTTCTTAAAAAAACTTGTTCTTTTTCCCATTGCATCCTCCAATGACTTGTTTGTCCATTTCCCAACTTGGGAGTGTGGGGGTTCATTCCCTCACACTCTCTTGCACTATTGGGAGCATGAAATGTGAATCCTAGGTTCATTCTTGGCACGCACCTTTGCAAACCCTTGTTTTGGTCGCAAGCCTAAGGCTAGGGTTGCGACACTATTAACTAAAGTTGGGCATTTTTAAATTGTTATGAAAAACCTTTTATTTTGACTCTAATTTTTGAATAAAAAATTGGTTCCAATTCTATACATAAATGAAATAGGGAATCATGTTTTGAATCTGGTTAATTTTTCCAATATTTTTTTTGGTTTTGGTATTGAAAATTAGCTATGGTTGCGTGTAACCCAAAACTAAAATTGACATGTTAACTTCCAATTAACCTACAATTGGCCTTTAGTTATAGTTTTTCCCCAAACTTTCAATTTTGGTTTTGGTTCCAAAATTAGTTCCAAAAATCAGACCTAGTTCCAATTCAATTTTTAGCAATTCGAACATATAGTTTCAACTCACCAAATTGGCTACCCACCTAACATTGTTATTAGGCTTGGTGTTTTGTTTGTGATGCAATGTGAGGCTAAACATTTTCCTTGATTGTTGTTGGTTGTTCCAACATGTCATTTCATCAACTAAAGGTGCATCAACATCATGATAACCCTAATCCTACTAACAACAACCTCTGGCAAATAGGGGGTGTGTTTTGATCTCCTTCCTATACACAAACCAAGAAATTAAACAAAAAAAAGTTAGTTTAGTTTATGTTAAAAGTACATGTGTTTAATAGCAAAAATGAGAGTATGGAAGTTTGAAAAACCTTCCCACATTGAATTGAATTGAGGTATGTTGTTGATGTGTAGGTTGTGAGTGAGAATTTTAATATGTAATGCACTAGAGTTCAATGCATGTTGAAATACAAAAAAACCAACTCTCTTTAAATTCCTTTTTGGTTGTGCAAGTTACAAATTGTTGGACCCAACAATAGTGTAAAAACTTCTTGAATTTCTCCTTCTAAACCTTAGACATACATTTAATTCCCTTCTCATGAGATTCATTTGGCATTTTTAGATATGATTTTTGTTATTTTACATTTATTTTTATATTTGATTTCTAAGCTTCTACTTTATGTCTCAACATTATGGCACTGAAAACTAGAAGTTATAAGAAAGATTGAAGTTCATTTATCACACTAGTGGGTACTATGTAAGGAAGGCATGCTTTTAAAAACAAAGAAAAGTATAAATGAACAAGTTGGTGTTCAAACATGTTTATATTTGCTCTAATAACTTGTGAGTGTGATTTTTTGGTGTAATGCAATGTGCAAAAAATTGGGGGAATTTGAAAGGTGTGTTCATAAATGTGCTAATTTGCAAGATGCAAATATCAAATTGTGTTAAGATAATTTGTTGTTATGTTTAATTGCCTTATGTCATATTTGTGGATTGTAACTTATATGCGATTTTTGCATATTTATGGTTAGTTGCAATTGTTTAATGTGACAAACCAAACTCCATTACCCCATAGTTTATTACAAATTAAAAAAAGTTGCCTCACATCACACCCATAACCAAACATTAAAAGTGTTAGCCCATCATGTTTGAACACATTTATGATCAATTATATGCACTAGAATGTGACAATTCACCTCCCATCACCAAAAACATTACCATATCATAAAGATGGGCAATGTTTTTTAATACTTGCCCTAAATTCACACCCATAAATGAACACAAAAGACAACACCTTGGTTGGATGTTTGAAAAAATTGAAGCACAATATGTCAAAACCAAGCATTCAGTCATAGGAGTTATTTTGAATGGTGGCAACGGCATGTGTGTCTATTAATAGGCTAGGTCTTGCATTATTGAAGTGTTCGATTATAGCATTTGTAAAAACTAGTGCACATTATAGTGCAAGACCTTGGTGGATTCAGCACACAAATGTCGAATAATTAATTTAACTTTATTTTCAGGCTTGGCTCTTGGATTTTTAATTTTGAAAAATTTGATAGTAAAGATTATAATTTATTATTGTAAGGTCCCTTTGTTTAAAACAATTTGAATTTCTTTAGTAATGAGGTGGGCCTCTATTTAGTAGCCTCCCTCCAAGACTACCAAAGATTTTTTATTTTTTATTTAAAAAATTTTTAACAACTTTTTTTGAAAATTTGACAGATTAAAAAAATAACTTAATTTATGCAGAAGCTGCCAAAGGTAATACGGTATGTAATGTTGTGTTGACAGACACTTGATGCGGAGGAGTTATTGGCAAAATCACATGAGGCAGAAGACTTCCTATTTTCATTTGCTCAGGTTCCAAGTGCAATATCTTTGCATGATCAAACACAGCTCTGCATTGCAAACACCTTACCTACTACCCACTGCAGTCCTGACATTTTAATAATTCCCACCATGGCTGAAACAAAAAAAAGTCTGGGAGCTTTCATGGGGTTTGGACTTTGAACTCATTGCCATCTATCTACTTCCTTCAATGGGCAAGAATTTTTTTTGCCTTTGAAAGTTGAACCAACAACATACATATTGTGAGGGACTTATTGTTCCTCCATTGATTAGATGAGTAGGTGCACCCAACACTTTTTAAAAATTTAATATGGAGTCACATTCATTTCATTGGCCTATCACTAATTTTTTTGGAACACTCCCCCAACATAAAATGTGAACCATCTAATGCTTTGAAGATAATTGTGATTTTATTATTCGCTTTATTACTTCTGTATCAGATTTTTCATAACTAAAAATCCAAGCATTAAAGTCATCCTTAAAGTCACCCTCTCTTTCACCCCCTATCCCCTCTCTTTCAGTGGTATTGGCAAAAAAGTAATGAAATTTTATTAAATCTCAGTATGAAACGCTGAAACTCAGCATTTAATGCGCAAGGTTCAAGAGTAATTATAGTAGCTGTACAGGTAGGAGCAGTGAAAATATATGTAGCAGCAGTGGAGGCGCTCACGAGAAAGCAAAGAGGGGATGAAACTCAGTTTACCACCAAAAATTGGTGGAAAAACTAGTTTGGGTCCTAGTAGTAGTTATTTTGTTTGGTAAAATTTCATTCCCAGTTAAGCATTTGATGCCCTACTATGCCAAAACTGGCCATTCTCGCCCCCTAATCGCCTGACATTATGGAAAAAACATTATTGAATTAAATTTTTAAAAAATTACATCGATTATTCAGCACACAAGTGCTGAAGCTCTCTAGGTACTAGAGTATATATCCATGGAAGTTGCACTCTCGCCAAACGACATGGGACAGATATTGTTGAGGTGCCAAGAAAAAGCATGGAAGACACCAAAAGAACAAAGAAGTACTATACTTTTTTGGCCTACTTTGTTTTCTAATTCGAACTGAAAAACACTTCCATTGGGGGACTGGAGTGCGGAGTAGTTTGTAAGTTACCCCTCCCCAGAGGTTTCTTCTAGGCCCTGGCATGTATACTACGGAATGCATGAAGCCTGGCAAGGCATGAGATACCATTTCATTAAAGTAGGAATGAGTTCGAGTTCTACCAGTATGCCAGTTCCAGACCGTAACTGGTAACTGGTATTTTCCCAGCCACTCTTGATTGGTGTCATGAGTAGTAGAACCCGCAGAACCAAAACTGGAACACAACAGATGATCATGTACAATCTAAGGAAAGTACCCTGAATAAGACACCAAAACCAGTTGTAATATATTATATAACTTGTTACCATAGTAGTAGTACCTTGGCCACTTTGAAACATGAGTGTCATCAATTATATAATTTATCTTTGAGGATTTCCATTTCGACAAAATGGTTTTCAAATTTTTGTTTTTCCTTTGAAAGTTTCAACATTTCTTAAAGAGTATATAATTAGTGTCAAACTGGCCCAGGTACTATGGTATTAGAAACATGTGAACCATAAGCATCAAGCATCCAGAGCTTGGCTGGAAAACCTTCTTCTCACTTGAGCTGGAGTGAGCTCTTTAGTTTTGGATCATCAAGAGCTTGACTGGCAAACTAATCTTGTTTCCGGTTGCATTAAAGCTATCCATAAAGTCACCCTGTCTTTGGGCCTTAGTTTAACCCTCTAAACCCCGTTTCATGTCAATTTGAGTGTAGCCGTAAACTGAGTGAAATTGGGCACCGTTTGTTTCATAAAACTGAGTATCAGTTTAGAAGGTTTACAGTGTCTTATTCTGTTCGAAGGTTGATTATAGGAAAAGCTTACCTTATGAACAGCAGCTAAGCCCACAGGTAAGGTAATTCCAAAACTGAGGGTGAAATTCCTGAGAGGATGAATTTCAATGCAAAACTAGTTTGGTCCCCATTTTTTTTCCTCTTTTTTTCCTTTAATTTTTTATTAAAAAAATACTTTTATCATTACATTTCATTTAGTCCCTAGTTTTGATGAAACTGGGGCCAAGTAGCTCCAGTTTGGGGTACTTTTTCTGGATAACTCTGTTGTACTCCCAAAAAACCTTATCACAAAAGTACACATGCTTTGTACAACATGAAAGTCTGCAAAAGAAACCAAAAAAAACAAACAGCTTGGAAAGTCATGCATGTTTTCCTGACAACCAGATCAAACCCAACTGCATTCTGGTAAACCCCATTTAATGGATCTTCGTGAGAACTTAGAGAAGCCATCATCCATTGTGCAGTTGCAATGAATAGGAGAAGACTTTTGTGCCAAGCCTCTGATGAAGCTGGCAGGGCTCTCTGCAACACTCCAGAGACTCTGGCTGCCAGAGGAGATGAGGGCCAAAGTGAACCAGCAGCACCCACCAGTACACCAATGAAGGCAGATGGATTGGTTAGTTCTGGTCTGTTTTCTGTTGGATTCCAGTACCCTTGTTGACCACTGTGGTTCGCTTAGTTTGCTTTTTTAAATAAAAATCTTACCTACCTACTAATAACTCACCTGCAAGTGGGTTGTTAGTAGGTAGGTAGTAACAAGAGCCCTTGGGTTGTTAGTAGGTTGGTAGTAAAAAGTGGCCTTGGGTTGTTAGTTGGTAGGTAGTAAAAAGAGACCTTGGGTTGTTAGTAGGTTGGTAGTAAAAAGAGCCCTTGGGTTGTTAGTAGGTAGGTAGTAAAAAGAGCCCTTGGGTTTTTAGTAGGTAGGTAGTAAAAAGAGCCCTTGGGTTGTTAGTAGGTTGGTAGTAAAAACAGCCCCTTGCTTATGTACAAGTTCCATCTACTTACCTATTTTCCTACTTATATGTAAGACCTATTTCTTACAGAATGGGTTACCCAGGTGAGACCAGATATTAACTCAGTTGAGCTTCATCCACAACTGAGTCTCATAAGAGGCATCCAGAGGATGGTGCCACTTGTCGGTGCTGGTTCACACTGGCAGCCCAGCCTTTTTTTAATTGGCAAAATATTGCCAAAAAGTAAGTGACTTTAAAAATTCAAAATTCAAAAATGAAGTGATTTTGGAGGTTTTCATTTGCCAGATGTGAGAGGAAAAAAAAAATAGTAAAAATTGCCAAATTTCTATATTTGGTTTTGAGTGTGTAGCCAAAGATATAGAAGGATGATTTAAAATTTTGTACTTCATTATAGCCAGATTTGGCTAGAATATTTCGCCACTTTTTCTACATCTTCCTATGGATGATTGATTGCCACTTTAGCTACAAACAAAAATTCCCTAAAAAAAACCAGTTCACTGGCCTGAGATGAGGAGTGTAGGTTGTTAGTTAGGCAGGCAGCAAAAAACAGCCCATTCAGTGGATGGTGGACTGGTGGGTGCTGGTTCACTCTGGCTCTCCGGAGCATTGACGAGTGTATGTTAAAAGAAAGCTTTCATTACTGTGCCCAAATGAATTCTAGACGCGGGGAGCATGATGGCAGGAGCAGACTTTTCATGCCAGATCTGTGAAGCTGCTGGTTGAGAGGAGTCCAAAGTGAGAGAGAGAGAGAGAGAGAGAGAGAGAGAGTGTGTGTGTGTGTGTGTGTATGAGTGTGTATAGGTGTTTGGCTTTCTTATGGTCATGATGGGGTGGTTGGTCACTGGGTTTCTGACATCACAGTTTTTCCAGTCACTGCAACTACTTCTGCAGCTTTGAGGCTTTTAAAGTCTGTGCAGGACTCCAGACATGGACATCATTATACCAGGAACAAAGGAACAAACATCACACCCATATCTCTGAAGCTTCCTTGTGAGGGCTGTGTGCGCATGTGTGTTTTCATGTCACAAGGGGTTGGTGGTTTTTCTAAATGTTCTCATCACCCAAAAGCCCTTCTGGCCAGGAAAACTTCCCAAGCCTTCTTCACCAGGCAGACATGTGTTCAGGACACAAAAACCTTCCTGCAATTTGTAGTTAAACTCCACATTTCTTATCTCAAAGCTCTCAAGAACTGACTTAATTGGGCACAGGCACATACTATGGTTATGTTCTAAGACAGAATGATTTCTCCCTAACTGCTCATGTTGTGCAAGGAGTATTCAAAATATTATGGTCAACAAATCTGCAATAGAGTAGAATTCAAGACCGACCACACAAGGGTTGCACAGTACTCAGAATCCAATGCAGAGAGAGGGACAGGGTCTCATAAAGAAGAGCCCTTCTTCCTTTTCATTTCAGGTCTCAAAGCACAATGCTCCTAGAAAGATCCCAATTCTGACTACAGTTGTATGCTCTTCACTTCCTTGCTGGGAAAATGTCCACAGGATGCAAACTAAGCCACTCTTGAGAATCATCACACGTCTGAACAAGTTACTGAACTCATCAGCCTCTCAAGAAGACTGCTCACTCTGACTTTGCAGTCTGGCCTGGGATGAATCAGTTTCGAAGATTTCTGAAAACAGTTGCAGTAGGGATCTACCTAAATGGTGTAACCCAAATGCTTCAATAATTCAGTTAATCAGAGTCTCCCTCACACCACAAGCAAGCAGAATGTATTGTCCTTTCATATAGAAGAAGTCACTACATGTGCAGTTCGAATGATCTGGAGTACGACAGGAAGAGCAATTTTATGCTGCTTGCTACCATCCAAACAGAAACTATGGGGCTGGCAGCAATTGCCATACCGGAAAACTGTAATATGAACAACCCAATTTACTTAAAGGTCCTGTAGTGATCTCAAGTGAGTGTTTTACATGCAAATACTAACCTAGCCAGAGAGCACCTTAACTCTGACTAAGGTCAAAAGTCAAAACCATATGGTATGACCAAGAAATTCAAGGCAAAGACACCCATCAATCCGAGCAAATACTACCGCATCTGGCCAGCAGACCAAGTCTACTATTGTGTTCATTAAAATTTGTATACATCTGGAATCTTCACTGGGTACTGAGAAATACAATGGGCCCAGGGTGATTTCTGTGAGGGCTCTATGGTGCGCAGTGCCTGCCAGACAGCACTATTGCATTTAAATCCACTACCAAATGCAATTTGCCAGATTCTATTGCCTTTCCGCATCCTTCCTTTTGCCTCAGTATACGCCAACTCATACCAAATAGAGGATGAGGATGTATTCCCAAATCTGTGAAGAGTCATTCGTGAAGCTTCACAGTGCTCTGGCAAAAGCTGCAGGTTCTTCTCAAGCTCATCAATTACAGCTCGTCCTCCTGCATGAATGCAGAAATGTTCAAATGCAAGCTTGAAATCAGGGATGTAAGGTTTCACCTTGAAGTTGAAAACCTTACGAGCAACGAGGACTGCAAAGAACAAGATCTGTTCAGAGAGAGGGAGTACAAGAGGGCCCAGAGTAGTAATGTTTGTCTTCAGGGCATCCCCTGCAATTGCCATGAGTTCTTTAGAGAGTGACACTCCCATGTATCCTGTCTCGTCTTGCTCCTGATAAACACATTGGTAGCACTTGTCATCAGCTCCCTTATGAGTCCTCACAACATGGTTGAGTTTGTACTTGGATCTTGCCCTGTCTCTTCTCTTGTTGGAGAGGAGAATCGCAGCTCCACCTAGCCGGAACAGGCAGTTTGGAATGAGCATGGACTTGCGGTTCCCAAAGTACCAGTTCTGTGTGATGTTTTCTGTGCTCACAACTATGGCATATGTACCACCATGAACTTGCAAAATGTCCCGTGCAAGATCAATTGAGATCACACCTGCGCTACATCCCATTCCTCCCAAATTGAAAGTCCGGATGTTACCCCGCATTTTGTACTTGTTAACAATCATGGCTGACAGAGATGGCGTTGGATTGAAGAGAGAACAATTCACAACAAGCACACCAATGTCCTTTGGCTTCACCTTTGTTTTCTCAAACAGCTCATCCAAGCAACCAAACATGACAGCTTCTGCCTCTTCCCGTGCTAGCTTCATGCTTGGGGATGGTGGAATGGTGTGCACAGCAGGAGGAAGATAAGTATCTTCTCCCAACCCAGATCTCTCCAAGATCTTTTGCTGGAACTCGATGCTCTTCTCGTCAAACAACCCAGACATCTTTGTGTGCTCTAAGAAATAATTCATGGAAACCTTTAATGGCTCTTGTGCCAAGTAACATGCGTAATCAACGAGGTAGATGGGTCTCGGCCTCGACATCACATACACTGTCAAGAAGAAGACGAGAAGCACCGAACAGGTGACCAAGCTGAGAAGATCAAATTTCAGATTCTCCCATAGCTGCCACATATCATCGGGTTTCAGCCGACCCACCTCCAATAGGACTCCGAGCAGCAGGGGGATGAAGAGCAAAGTCACAAGATGGGTGATGAGATAATGGTAGCCAAGTTTCACATATTTCAAGTTCACTGATTGCAAGAAATCAGGAAGACGTCTCCGTGTGCTGATGTGAACTGAAAAGATGCGCCCCGAAGAAGAAGAAGAAGAACTCATGGAGCTTGCTCTTTCAGGAGTGGGAGAAGGATTCATACCTCCTCCTTCTCCACCCTTTGCCATAGTGTTGCACACAAAGTTTCGACACACCCTTGTGCCCTCCTCTTGTTGAGTTTCCACACTAGCTTTTCTTGAGAGACCCAACAATTCCTTTTCATGCAGGAAAACACCATGCGAGAGAGAGAGAGAGAGAGAGAGAGAGAGAGAGAGAGAGGTCTAGACACCAAAAAATGGGGCAACACCCAAATCCCCCTTTCCTTCCACCCCGAGAAGAGACCGTGGAAGAAGAATAAGACCCACCAAAGTATTCTTCAACTGAGGAGGATAGCAGACGAGGGAGGAAGGAGGAGTCGAGACCCAAACAGTCAGAGACGACGCTACTGACAAAAGAGTGAGAAACCTTTCCAGGAGGTCGGAGGAGAAGCAACAGCAGCTGTGAAGCAGTGAGGCTTTCCCACTTGAACTCCACTCCAAGGCTGATGATGATGGGGGCACCACGAGAGAGTGAGAGAGAGAAGTGTAAAAACACTTTGATTGCGTGCAAATGATGAACAGCAATTATACCATCACAACATACAAAAGCTTGGCAAGAGTTCCTCCCCACTCAACAACTACTTCTGACAACACCCGACAAGGTAGCTTCACATCACATGCCTACAGTTCTGGATTCTGACAAAAACCTCATATTCTTTCATTCTCTCTCATTCTCTCTCTCTGTCTGTCTGTGTCTCTCTCTCTCGGATACTGACTATACAACACACTCCCACCTCAAAATTTTGAGAAAACTCTCTTTCCAACAACAACCACAGCTAAGGACAAGAAAGGTGCAATCAATCTTCTTTCTTTGTAGAAATGCCTTTTTCTCCCCAAAAAGGGAACAACACGATGGATGACACACTAACTTAGGTACCACTAGGCAGTCTTCACAGAAGAAAACAAACAAACAGACAGACACTAGTAGTAGCTCCAAGACTAGAAGAGCTCCAAGAAAGAGATTACCAACTCACTCCCATCAAATTCTACAACCGACAACCAGTTTTGCGATTTGCACCAAACCCACTTTTCATCGCCCAAAACATTCTCACACACACACACACTCTCTCTCTCTCTCTCTCTCTCTCTCTCTTTTAAATTTGGCAAAACACTAAGTCGTCACCAAAACTTTAATCGCCTAAACTCTGTCTCTCTCGTTTTATTTTGGCGATTAGCAAATTCCTAAAATAGTCGTCTTGTTTGATGCCTGCAAACTGGAAACATCCTACTTGTTTGTTTCTCTTCCTCCTCCTTGTCAAGATTAGGACAACTCAGTCCGTTTGCAAATGAGAAGCGGAGAAAACAAGACAAAGCGGAGAAACCAAGAATGAATGAATGAATGAATAAGCGAGAGGCTGCACTTAAGAAAAAACAAACGAAACAGACAAATAAATGGCTTATTGCCTCTTTCTTTCGCTCGCCATAAAAGGCAAAGCGCCATGGTTTTTGGCTTTTCTTTGTTCTCTCTCTATTTCTCCAATGGCTGGCGAGCGATGGCGCCCATCATGCGTAAGTCGCGGAGAACATGGTCGAGAGAGCCCGCTGGCTGCGGCTTTTTTTTTTTTTTTCGTTGTGTGCCAAAGTGAGAGATCTAAAAGGGGAAAAGAAAAAGAGAGGGGCCGTTTCCGCCTAGGCCTTACAATTGAGCCTTCACAATGCCCCCTCTTCTTCATAGGGGTTTTGCCCTTCTAATTCATGGCCCCAAAAAAAAAAAAAAAACAAAACCTCGCAAAATGCAATCCAATGTTAATTGTAATATGAAAATGAGCTCTTCAAATTTTAAAAAACCTATATATCTAAATACATATGATGTCTGAGTTACTTTTTGAACACCTTGAAAATTAAGATATGCTCAAATTTGTTAATGGGTCTTTTTATAAATTTTAATTAATTTCCTATGTCATTGTATATGTAATCTTCTCTATGTATGTGCAATATTTTCATTTTTTTTATTATCAAAAAATGACATTCATTTGGTGATGTTGTTTGATTTAGGTTTGGAGAAACTCAAGTAGCATTCAAAAATTTCATATATGCATTCATATTTGTGTTCTATTCACTATGTGCAATAACCAGATCTCATGCTTTCATGTCAACTACACTCCCAACTTAAATGCAGCTAAGTGGTTTCTAATTAGGGTCTTTTTTCTTCATTTTTTCCCAATTTTGTGGTTATGAAAGTTTTGTGATTTTCTTTCATTTTTTTAAAGCTTATTTTTTCACATTCTTCTTTTAATTAGTCTAATAGTGATCACATTTTGTTGCCCATATGTGAGAGTCACAAAATAGTATCATGTGTAGTGAAAGAAAAATAGAATTTAACTCATTCTCCAAGTGTTGAACTCATTGAATTTACACTAACAAAATGAGAATTCCCAATTTTTTTGTCCCTATGGTGTGAAAATTGGCCCCCAAAAACAAAAAAGAAACTCTCTTTCTGATTGGGTCTTCAATCTTGCCTTGCCTTATTTGGGTATTTACATTTTTTAGTAGGAGTGTATTGTTGACATTTTAGGCCTTAGAGAGTTAGAATTGCACTCAAACATAGCAAGTCAAGATCATGTGCCATGTACCATGTACGGGCCTTTCACTTTGCCTTCTCGAAGGGATTAGTTTATTGCTTTATGGGTGTCATTGTTGTTGTTTAATAAAAATTATCTCAAAATTTTGGCGATTTTTTTTAAATAGTAAAATTATAATTAAAAATTTACACTAGAAAAACCCCAAAAAAAATCACACGAAATTCGCCAATTTCGCCAGGAAAGAAAAACACTGATTCAATGCGGAGGGTTCTGTGGGCTGTAACTAATGTTGTGCATGTAAGTGTCAATAGCCATATAGCCATATATATGGTGTGTAAATCCAGTGTAAGTGTAAATAATTTGCACTTACATGTCCAAATGTTTTACACTTACACGAGGCCAGTGTAAATATTTGTCCAATACACTTACATGGCCCCTAGTAAATGTTTTGGGGGAGTGTAAGTGTAAATACTAAAATTGTTCGTAAAGTCACCCTGTCTTTGAGCCTCTTTTCACACCCAAACCCTTCTTTCAAGAGTATCCATAAAATAATCCAAAAAAATTAAATCTGGGAATGAAATGCTGAGAATCGGCATTTAATGCACAAGGTTCGAGACTAATTATAGTAGTTTTTACAAGTAGTAGGAGCCAGTGAAAATATATGCAGCAACAGTGGAGGCGCTAGAGAAAAAGGGAAATACAGGGTGAAACTCAGTTCACCACAAAAACTGAACTCCCTCCACCCTTGAATGCTAATGTTTTCTAATTTTTTTTTAATCTCACCCTATTTATGATCAAACTCAGGGTTCTAGTGTTGTTTTCTTTACTTTATAGATAATTTTATTATATATATTTTTAATGACCAGACCTTCTTGCAAAGTCATATGAATTAGTTGTGGGTGTATAATTTATTATTATTTTTTTTTTTGCAATGGGCCATATAGCTGGCTTATTTTCAAAACATTATGAAATCTCCCTTCTTCAAGTAAAACTCACATTTTTTTTTACATTGTTATATATTTACATTGTTTATATAGCCATGTAAAATCATATAAAGGGGCCCTCAAATTCAAAGTGAAATTATGAATACGAAGGTGCTTCCCAAATACAAAAAACCAAACTTGAAAAAAAGTTCTTTACTTGTAAGTAAAATTTCACTAAAGCGTCGAAGCAAGGGCAAGGAAAAGTTCTTATAGAAGTCATGGTTTTCACACAACATGTAAGGGGGGGAAGGGGCTACCATGCCCCAAATGCATATTATGTAATGTGTGTTGGGAGCAAGGTCAAGTGCATCAAAGGTACACACACACACACACACACACACACACACGCAATTGTTGTCTTCAGTGTAAAATTCACTACAGTTTCTTAGACTTAAGGTGAAGAGTTCTATCATCAAAATCTTATTTCCAACACCAATTTGGACAATGGGATTCTATTCATGTCGAGGGGACAAACTAAGTAGGTATAAAAAATTGAATACTAATCGATCCATTTTCATTAGTTGGTATGAAAGTAAAGACAACTAATTTTCATTAGTTGGTATTAAGTTGTAATCTAGTATTAGTTGGTTATGACCTAAGGCAATTACCACCCTTGTATAGGACTTGAGGTAAGGTCAGGTTTATACCAATGTTGGGTAGGTCATCTTATTAATTGAAGCCAAATTGACTAGATTGGTATGAAAGTTTTTTTCTTCTAAGTACCAAATACCAGTACCTGCCATTTTTTTAAAAAAAATTTAAGAATTTAAAAAATAATTTATTAGAATTTCAAATAATTAAATTAAATTAAATTAAATTAAATTCATTATTAATTTATTAAAATAAATATTTATATTATTAAAAATACCTCATGTCTTGTATCTTCAAAAGTCAATATCAGTACACCACTGGTGGGAACCCATCATCCATCATCCCCACCAAGCATTCCTTTGCCATTGATTGGTTGGAAACTTAAATACCATTGTTTCCATGGGTATCAATTTTGGGCATAGAGCTTTTGTTTCTAAACTAACATTGACCTCCCCCCTCGAATCCAGGAAGACAAACTTGCTTTTTGTGGAACCCAAAGACATAGTAGTCTAGGCACATCCTTCCCAAGAGCTAAGAACAACTTTGTTATTGGTCTTCAACTTTAGTTTCCATTTGCTTCATTGGTGAGGATTGTTTCTAAAGCAAAGTAAAAAAGGATGATGCTGACCAAACTCCTTCTCCTCCGGGTGGAATCAAATCCACAAGCAATCAAGTGTTGCATGATGATGTCCATGAAATATGAGCTTGTATTTCAACAAAAGAAACCTTCACTAAGTCCTCCACTCCACTTTATGTGAAACCTTTTCATTGGACCCAATCAATCATTCCAATGGGGTCATATGTTTATCAACATCATTCAAATGAAAGCCATTATACCATCACCAAAATCTTTAAAAAATCTATTTTCAAAGTATGTACCAATGTCACATGGGGTACATAAATATATGCCATAACTTACTATGCCATACCCATGCACTCCTCAACAATATTGGTTTTAGAGTATGTACCAATGTAACATAGATACATACACATTTGCATTACTTAAATTTCTATCAATCATGCTTCTTGGATTTGAACTTTCAATAAATTTTTGTGAATCAAATTTGGCTCCCTATGGGTTAGGATGCTCGACATAAGTGTCACAAACATAAGTGTACAAATTAGTCTAATCAACTGCATGTCAAACAATTGTGTGAACGACATATGTAACCTTGTAAATTTTAATCAATCGTGTCTTTATGAAAACCAATGTGTGAATCATCATTCCTAGGATAATAGTTCCAATGTCCACGATACATTTGATTTATGTATGTTTAACTAAATTGATAGATTGGGATGCATAGTTGGAAATTATCTATGAACTTGAAAAAGACAAGATATTTCAAGCTCTTTTTTGGTCAAGTCATGGAAAAATACAATGAACAACAAAATATCACCTAATCATTATGGAAATTGGGTCCATTATTCAATTGCTTCCATTGGAATGTTTCCTCCACAACATCCATATTTGTAAAAGAGGTATGCACAATATGTATCCATGCAAAAACCATGTAAATGAGTGTGTAAACGATTTGAAATCACAACCCAATGACCAATGACTAATTTGAAATGATTTATTTTTTCAATTGAATTATTAACACATAAAAACAATGATCATACTTACAAAAGATAATATTTGAAGATTATGGCTAAGGGTTTTATATTGATAAAATATATAGATAATTTTTTCAATGGCGATTCATATCTAGTGCAATTGTAACATATTTCTTTTGATGATTTTCCAATTATTGAATAAAAAACCTCTTGTAAGCATGGCAATAATCATACTCCTCATTATAATATTTAAAAAACATATGTTAGACACAATTTTCAAAGTTATATTAAAATATTTGAAGCAATAGTTAACTTCTATCATGGGGTTATGAATTCAAGCAATATTAAATCAACATTTAAAATTGAAACATAACTAGATCAACCCAAATTGTATTTTAGTGTCAAAGTATTTATACAGAGTTTTTTTGGGATAACTTGGTGTAACATATTTTTTTCGATAGGAAAAAAATAACAATGTGCTAAAAGATCATCTCCATTGTGTAATTGGTAAATGACATTTTATTATATCCAAGCAAGCCATCAACATGTACTTGGCCCTAACAATTTTTGTTTCCCCCATTGTTTGAGTTGACCCTAAATCCAATATGTCATCTTTCTCAAAACATTTGTTCCCTCCAAGTGCACTTTCCTTCCAAAATTACGTGGCAAACTTTATTTGGATTTTCATTGCACACCTCTTTCAATGCTTTGCTTGCAACTTTCTATGGACTTTGGCTTGCACTCTAACACTTTGCTTACACTTGTTTTTATGGTTTGCAATATGTTATCTCTCTAGAAGTTTACTTGTGCACCAATGTGGATTGGTGATTGCTTTATGTTTGTAGGATGTTTTATCTCTTGATTTTCATTTGTGCACCTTTGTGAATCAATGAAAAGCTTGACTGACAATAATGAAGACCAGTTCAAATCTAACGTTAAGGGAGTTTTTTAAAAAATCAGAATTAATGTAAGTGAATTGTATCATTTCTCTTTTAGTGGTGTGGCTTTTATAACTTTGATGCACACATCAACCCAATGTAGGATCTCAATACCGGATTACATTGAATAAAGGTAAATTTTTTCTAGTGGTCAAAGATGTTTTTTCTGATAAAGTTATAGGGCCCTTTTGTATGATGTTGTTGTGGTTTGCACTTTGCACTTGATCATGGAAAGTTTTGATACCTCCAAAATCCCTTATGACTTTTGAAACATCATGTTTCATTATTCCCGATTTTGTCTCCAAAGACTTCACCAATTTGTATGCACCACAAGTTGGGTCGTTATTGTTGTATTGTTAACAAATCTTCTCCCAAAATGTGTTGCATTTTTAGCCATTTCCTATGATTGAACCTTGCAAGATGTGGGAAAATGAGCATTTCTCCTTGAGGAAAAAAAAACCTTCCCCTTCTACTTGCTTGTTGAAGTTTCAAATGTTCATGTTGTTATCATGGATCATATTCACAAAATTCATTGACATACCCACAGAAAAATTTGATTTGGCAAGTTCAAATTCTATTATAGTATCTTGATGCATTGGGAGCTACAACAATGATTTTAATTTTTCTCAATTTTGTGTTGTTACTTGAGTGGCAATAATATTTAATCAAATTTGGAATATTCAAAATAAAAAAGTAAAAAATCCTATTCACCATTTCATATTTTAAACAATTGTGATGATTTTTGGCAATTTCTTAATTTTGATTTTTGGCCAAATTAATTGAAAATAATGAATTTGTGACAAAAGATGTTTTGCAAAATGGCAAAAATTCACCACAAGAAAAATCCTTGGGTTGCAAATACATTTGTTTTAGTCTTTAAAATATTTATTTTGGATGAATGCAATGGTGGGGATGGTCATGTGCACAAAACAAGTGTGGTTCTTGCAAATTGCCTATTGGAAGGGCATTTGTAATGAATGGTGGGGATGGTCACACCAAAATAAAAATACATTAAAAATAAAATGGTATTTATGCCACATGGAAAGAAAGTCTCCAGTTGTTAATGCCATCTCACTATTGGTAATATCTTCAATTTATTGAGTTCTTGGAGAAATAGGCATGGCACACTTGAGAAGCAAAGATGCAAAACAAAGCTTTGATTTCTTTGACAAACTACAAGTTGGTAGTTTAACAAAACATGAAGTGAAATGTGCATTCATTTCCCTTTTTGGCAACCCCCCCTCCAAGGTTTTTCCTTCATACCTTCATTGTTTTCCAAGATTTGTCTCATCTTGGATTTATATTAATGATGGAAAATTGATGATTATGAACTTTTCATTGAAGATTGAAAACTTTCTTTTATGATTATGGTTTTGAACCTACTAATCATCCATGGGTCTTTTAGATATTAAACATTCATGAGTATTTTTTCAAATAAAATATGGAAGTTCTTTGTTATCGTTTATTACAAATTTATTTGGAACACAATGCATACATATAAACTAATAAATCATGGAAATATACTTCAATATTTTTGACATGTTGAAAAATGCAGATAGAAATGTGCACAATCATGGAGTCGGCATCACAAGGTTTGGTTGATTGGGCACTTTTCCATGTTCACATATCAAATAAGTTGCATCCAAATCCCACTGAACATTTCATTCGAACAACATTTGACTATTTTTGTGGACAAAGTACGTCACATGGCATTTTTGTCATTATTGTTACATGCTTGAAACTATAAAATATTATCAACACTTTAAAATGCTTTCAATCAATGAGAAAAATAGCTTTACAATGCATTCTTAAATTTTATTTCATGATCTATACATGAACAAAATACTGATATTAACATATAAATTTTGTGATGCCATTATTTGGAATAATGCACTAAAACATGGGTTGGGAATTTTGTAGCCATGCCCAAAAGGGAGTTCTTGACATCACAATCATTTCTTAAAGTTTTACAGAAACAAGCCCCTTTACTCAATCAACAACGAGCTAAAGAGGCATTTATAGAACTTGATTCTATTGGTGAAGGTTTTGTAACATTTTTTGATTTTGCAGCAGCCATGCGATCTGATGTCCCATAATTGTGCTCCATTTCAAACATAATCAAAAGATCAATCAATTGAAGAAAAAACTTACAAATATTGACCTAAAACCTTTTCATGTTTAATTTTGTGAATATAATTTTACCTTCTGGAGAAGTATAAAATTATCTTATTCAATGGTTCACAAAACTATCCTATCCTCCAAATCAAAGATGCACCAATATTTTGGTTCAAATTGTCTTGGTGATGTATTAAGGGATACATTGTTTAAAATCTACTATTATAGCCTTAGGATCAACCAACAAACCTCAAGAAAGTGGGGAGTGTGGATAACATCCAAATGGGTTAGTTATAATCATATGACCATAAATATTGTTGGTTTTTGTTTCTTGTGTAATGATCATTTTCACCTTTTAAAGTTGTCAAGCTTATCCACAAGCAAAAAAAATCCTATTTCATTGTATACAAATTGTAAATGACACAAATTTGTTTCTCGACTAAAGTGTACTTATTGAATTTTAATGAAATTAATTGGCGTTCAATAGACAATGTTTATCCAATAATTCCTTTCCTAGATAGAAAATGACCCTTTTGAATTGAATTGTTTAGCTTATTACTTTTACAAATAATCATATATAAAGGGATGAAGTTTTTTGCTTAAATGAAACATCTACTTCACAAAAATCAATTTGTAATACCAAATTATGATACAAATCATGCTAGTTTGAAAATTTGAAGTGACAAATGCATGTATAACTGACACGTCAAGCAAGTTAAATGGTGTCTAAAACCAAGAAGTTAAATGACATTCATCACCAAGTTTTAAGCCTACATTTGTGTCATGAACCCTAAAATTGAATATGATTTGTTTTTATAAATATTAATGTTTATCATTTTCCCATGTGTTGTTGTACAACTTTACTTAAATTCAATTATTACTACCAATGTTACAAGTATAAGAAATTGATACATGCACCAAATTTACCATCTCTTGCATGAAAGACAAAATTAAAACTTGTTATGGAATAATGAAAGTCTTCACAATGGACATAACAATAATGACCAATCCATTCGATTATCTTAATGTCAAGTTTGTTTCATAAGTTTGATGTTTTAAATGCAAGGTCAATGTTGTTGGCAAATGTCCACAATAGAGGGTACACCTTAAGAATTATAGGCTAGTCAATTATTTAGAAATCAAACCAAGAAGATAAACATAAAAGGGACATAATAACATTTAACACAAAAGCATTTGATGGATTGTTTAAAATAACTCATTGTTACATATGTGCCTACCAATTAATGCCAATAATTGGAGCACATTACACTCCCCCATCAAACTTCACAAGGTAGCTTGTCATTTGGTGCCTTGCATGGTTTTGCACATAACTGCACGTGAGTTTCACATTTTGATGATCTACACATATAATAAACAATAATACGTTCTCCAACTCCTTGTGGGATTTGAACCCACCACCATAGGGAAATAAGATCTAGTTGTTATCGCTAGCCTTCTTCCTATTGTTTCAAATAATTACATCAAAGTTTTTATGTATTTTTCACTTTTCATCAAATCTTGTGGTAAAACTATGTAAGGTGTTACAATCCCTTTTACTAACACTCGGATACAAAATGACAATAATTGTTATATATGGGTGCAAAATAATATAAACTTTGAAGGATCTAATTATTGAATGAGTGCACCTTTTATTCTAAACAATTGTTAATTTAGTTTTAACACATGGTTGTGATAAATTTCTAAAAATGGATATGCAAAATGTTATGGTTATTGAAGGTTTTCCATGGTTATTATATTAATTTCTAAAATATTTTCTAAGGTTTATTTTAACCAATGACTCAATATACCTTAGAAAACATTTCATGTCTTATGTGCCCCATTCATTTCCACAAGGATAGATCATTATTTTGTTTTTATCTCAATTTTTTTGTGTAAAATATTGATTAATTTAACAATAATAGTTGGGTTTGATGGTGTTTTTAAGGATTTTAAAACTTAAAGTGATGATTATCCCTAAAAAGATTTAGCCCTACATGGCTAGAAATGAGTTATGCCAAGTGAAAGAAAATTACTAATTATTTTATATTAGTGATAATTTGTTGAAAACTGACATACATGTTTGGTGATGGGTAGGGAAAAGGGAGGAAATTTGGTAACAAATAAGTCAAAATTTCAAATATTTTCACCAAAATTTGAAACAAATCACCTTAAAAAAAAGGTTGGGTGGGTTCATTGCAAATTGTGTAAAGTTTTTTTCTACACAACAATATTGTGAAGCTTGCAGTTATTTGTGTTTGTAAGGTTTATTTTAGTTCATTTTTTATTTTACTAATTTCTTTTCAAGAAGCTGACATCATTTTTAAGCCTAGTGAATTTAATTGTAAAGGAATTGGAAATTAAGCCCTAGTACTTACAATCCAAATCGCTAGAATTAGAACCATGCTTAGTTAAATCATGTTTACAACTTGTGACTCTTTAATTGCCATACATCTTTTGAAACTCTAGGTGATTAAGAAAAAATAACCCTTCAATGTCAAATCTAAAATAAATACCTTGCACAAAGATGAAAGAAAGCTAGCAAGAAAAAGGGGTGACCATGGGCCATTTTCAAATGAAACAAGAAAAAAAATGAAAAAAAGGATTTAAAGAAGGCAAAAAAGGGAACATGGTAAAAGGGGAAAAGAAAAAAGGAACTTGACAAAAAAAAAGTGAAAGGTGACTTTTTTGTGTGAGATTTTGCCAAAATGAAAAAGGGAATATTTGATCACAATATTCTTTTTCTTGAATAATCACCAAATTTCGAAGGAAAAAAGGAAAGTTTTTCACCACATTTGGATTTGGATTTTAATTTGGTAGCATTTTTAATCAATTTTTTAATTATTTAGATAGGTTCTAAAAACATGTTGCCATGTAGTGTTAAATCCCTCTTAGGATGCTTGCTAATGAAACGACATCAAAAATTTGAGAAATAAATCATTGGTGAGGAGTTAGAGATAAATAAGTTAAATTTGATGTATTTATGAAAAGTGAATGACAAAGGTTTGCATGTATGGCTTGTGCTTGATCATAAAACATTTTATAAATGAGTGGAACATATTCATCAAATAACATGATAAGTATGACAAAGGATAAACATGCTACTGTATCACTTGAGTGGCCAACAAATGTACATCTATTGTAAAGTGGAAGCAAATTGATGTCATGTCCATTTGTAGACAAGAGTAATTTACACAATCATGCCCATATGAATCCCACTTTAACCTTGAAGGTAGATTAGCCCTTCATTTGGTGGATCCAAAAACCTTTTTACACTTCAAGTGTGGTATCTTCAATGTATAGTAAAAACCTAATGCATATCTTGCAATTGCAACAACCATTTAGAAAAAGGCCGTGAAATTGGTTGGCTTTATGTGAATGCAATTCATTACTATCAAAACCTTGATTGGATTGAGTACCCTTCAATGTATTTATAGTAATACTTGAATGTTCACATATAATCATCAAAGGTCATAGCATATAGGCATGTGCCCTTTTCTTTAGATTTTTGGAACCAAATGTTGTGGACCATCTTTGAAAGGTTAGAAGTTGAGATGTTTGCCAACTCTTCCAAGGTGAATTCTTGCATTGATTTTAAAGAAACAAAGTAAAAACACAACTTGCATGACATGGATATTTAGCCCAATGAATCAAATACATTAGGAAGAAATCTTACATGTAACATGAATTTTCCCCATTGTCTAACACATAAGTGCCAAAAGTTCAACTAGTTCAACTAGTTGTTGAGCTTGTGAATCACAATCTCACAAATAACTTTAAAAAGTACCACCAAGACTAAATTACAACATATTGAAGATTAGTACTTTCCATAGATGTTGCATTTTTATATTCATAACACAACCTTGTGTTTACCTTGTAGTTCAAATGTTGTTAACTACTTATAATGTGTTTGTCAACTTATTGAATCGAATGGAAAAAACAAGTTCACTCCTTGTCGATAAGGAGCTCTATATTTATAAATGATTTGCATGGCATTCCAATTTGCTTGTGTGGAATTCTTCCATAATATACAATATATTGTTTGATGTACATTGGTTAAATGATGTTTGATAAATCAATTTTTAAAAATTCAAAAATTTATAAAGATTGTTGATGTTAATCCTTAACATCCATGTGGATAATCATAATTAGGACCAAAAGGAATACAAAGACAAATGCCAATACATGATTATTACTAGGAACACAACATTTTGTTGTTTGATGAAAGATCACAATGTATTATTTAAAACATTTGAGTCAACATATTCTAGTTGACCCAACACAATGCACAAGATATGATTTTGGTTGTAATCTTATAGTGTGGAGTAAAGCTCATAACATATTTAGATATGACAATTTGGACTACTAGATTATGGCTTTAGGATGACAAGATGATGACCAAAGAAGACAATTAACTATGTCAAAACCAATTGTGCAATGTAAACAAAATCCAATGAAATATTTGGTTAAAAGTATTCAAAAAAAATTTCAATAGTCCAAAAGGACATTTATAAACTTGTTAGCCCCAATTTGACAAGATATATAAACCTTATAGAGATCAATTTTTTTTGGGTCAAATTTGACATCCAAATCGCATTGAATATGGGATAATTGCATTTGTATGTTTACATGGGCATAAATTAACTAATGTTAAATGGAGGTTGATAAATGAAAATACATATGTTTCAAAGAAAAAACAGCAAAATTTTGTTAATTGCATCACCCAAAGGCTATATGATTGAGAAATGAATGAATGGTTTATGATGACAAAATTTGTCAAGATATCTTTCGTGAATGAAAAGGTGCAATTAGAGGAGGCCAAGATGCCATCTTGAAAAATATATCAAATAATAAAACACATGGTGGAAACAAAAAAACCTAATAAAATAGAAGGATGTTTAATGTATACTACTTTTTTTCCCAATGAATTGAGTTGTTATATAGACACATGACATCGAGAAGGCAACGACACTTCCAAAGAAGAGGAAAGGGCAAAGTTCTAACTAGACAAATCCCAAGCAAAGATGAAAAAAAAATATATATATATATATATAATGATGAAAGATAAGTTAAAAAGATAGAGAAAAATGGTAGAGATGAACATAAGAAAAGACCCCATTGGCTAATGAAAATCAAGAATACATACATGAGGAGGCCAATTTGAAAAAGAAGAAGAGAAGATGATGACCACCATGATGAAACAAAAATTCAAGTAGGCAAAAAAGAAATTAGTGTATGTTTAACAACATCATTTCCATAAAATGCATCAAATGTGTTGAGTGAAGGGACAATAGTAGTGCAAAAGGTTTGGAGGAGTTTTTAAAGTCAAATAAATGTGTTTTTATTATTGAGAAACCTTTAAATTAACATTTTTAGGTTTTTTTCATTCTAGTATTTTTTGAGGAATTGGATTTTTGCACCCAAAAACTATCTACAAGAAGAAATCTTGTCCTTTTGCATCCCCACACATTGCAACTATTGTCCAATTTTATTACAACTTCAATCACACTTGTCCTTATTAAGTTTTCGAATGGCTTGTTGCACTAATTAGTGGTGAATATTGTTTACGATTATAACATTCATTATGTTGTTCACTTATGAATGTAATTTACATTATATTATATTTTTAAATAATTTTAAATTATTGACATGGAAATTAAAGTAGCTTTTAATTTGATTTACACAATGCAGTATAATGGTTTGGTGTTTTTTTTACATCTCTTTGACTATAATGTGATACATGAATTAAACCGTTCATTTTTTAAAACATTGAACCATGGGTTGCATTTTACACTTGGCCATAGTTTATTAAAACACATGTAACAACTTAAAACCTCACATATATATTATAATGAATTAGTGAATTTTTCACATTTCTTTAAATGTCAACATGTGTAATATGTGTTGAATTATTCTGTTTTAATATGTTAAAATTATTACGTCTCATATGTTGCATTTTTCATTTATTAAAATATATTGAAACACATGCAACTTGGTGTTTTGTAATTATACTTGAATGGTTTAATGAGTTTTTTCACATATATAAATGACTTGAATCATCCATTTTGAACCTATTGAAACCATTATTCAAATATTTCATATTGCATTTATTAATATGTATTGAGATGCACACAACAACTTAACACCTCACATTTAGATTTGCACATGTTAATGATTTCACATCTTTTCAATTATCAACATTTGCACATGAGTGGAATGAATCATTTTGAATGTGTTAAATCCATTATTCAAAAGTTGCATTTTACACTCATCACAATTTTTTGAAATGGATGTATAAAAACTTGGGCAATCTCACATTTATATTTGAACAGGTTAGTGATTAGGTCAAAATTTTCATGCGCGTAAAATATAAGGTACATGTATATTTATAAATTATAAATTTTTAAAATATTGAATTCTTATACATTTGTATAAGTTATAATGTATGTTTTTCCCATAAATTTTATTAGGCACCATGGACAAATTTTTTAATCATGAAAGTTCATGATGCCACACCAAAAGTTGCAAAAATAATCCCTAGATGTTTTTCTTTTTTTGTTTTGGTATGAGAAAAACATTCATGTTAGTTTTTTATTAATATAAAAATGGTCATATACATAATTTATATCTCTTAATGTTTTTACATAAATTATCAATATTTTAAACTTATTATTAAAAAAAACCCTAACCATAATTTAACATTTTCAAAGGTTTTTTTGTTACAAATTTATGTTTAAATATTCAAATATAATTATTTTAAAATATGTTTTCAAATAAAAATGAATGAATTAAAAATGGCGATCATGACAATGACATCAATGATTTTTGTTTTTAATTTTGTGATATTATTCAAGGGTTAATATCTACAAGAAGATCTAACCATATCTTGGTTATAAAAAATATATGTTGGTATAAAATTGTTAAACTATTTATATATTTTAGCTATAGGTCTTAAAATCTAATGTAAAATTTTAGCCTTCAAAAAAATTTAAAATAGTGAGTTTTGGTTTTTTTAATTTAAAAAATCCATTATTGATGTTGATGGTACTTTTTTATGTTCACAAAATGGTTGGAAATTCATCACAAAAGACCACTAAGCTACATCATTAATACTTATTTTAAATTTTTCAAAAAATTGGATAAGGTATACAATAATTTCAAACATTGCTTAAATTTTTAAAAATAAGTTTGATGTTGGAATGTTTATGGGTATAAGGTTTGATGTATTATAATTATTTATTTTAAAAATTGATTTGGAGTACCATTTAGTTTTTCAAATCTGTGATTTCAAAATTTTGACAAATGTTTTGTTGTTTGCATTTTTCTTTAAATTTGCATTGTTTTTTCATTTTTTGCAAAAATAATCATCACCAAAAATTGAATAAATAAATAATATTCATTAGTTAGTCACTAGTATAAACATTAGCTATTGTAACTAACTCCTATTATTGATCAATGTATAATTAACTAATTATGCATAGGGTAATATAAATTGCCTACCTATTTAACTTAGATAAGTTAAGATGGTATGTAGGTGGTTTAGGTAGTCTAAGTACGTAAATTAAAGTAAACTATCTACATACCTAAGTTAAATTATTAGCTGGTCATCTAATTGCCTATGTAAAGTACATTAATTAATGTGTAATTAAACAATTAGGTACTAATTATTATATTTAACTTGTAGATTGAATTAATTAGTGTTCTTATTTACTTACCTCTTTAATTACCTACCTCCTTACCTACCTATTTACTTAATTAATGTATTTAATTAATTACCCGTGGATACTATTGTATGGGATATGGGAATGTTTCATTTTTCAAAAGTTCAATTCACATGTTTATCATCCTTTTAAACTCGTAAACAATATAAGTGGGTGTACTACAATTTTTCATGGTTCAATGATGTGTGTTGAACCGAAGCTAAAGTTATTGATTATTTTTTGATGCCTTTGCTTTGGCAATCTCACTAGTATGCCAAATGCAGGTGGATTGTTGCACATCTAATTTTGGTGAGATTCAAGATTTTGATGGTGAATTTTTTTGGTGTGATTCAAGATTTTGATTTACAAGTGATAGCAATTTTGGAACCCTTCCTTTCATTCATGCTTTATTTTCAACTTAGCAAAGTTCATAAGATGTCGGCATTCATGTTAGATCCCTAATACAAGGGGTTGAGGTTGGCCATTTGATATGTTAGCAAGCAATGGCTCTTCATATAATAGGTGAATATGACATAATGGTATTATTCCCACTCCTTTGTGCATATAAGATCCTAAACCTAATTAATGCAAATGAAAAAAACCTAGGTAGTTTTACATCCCATAATTCCCAAATTACAGGTTTGTATGACATCATGGAAAATGATAATGATATGAAATTATTAGTGATAAACAATTCAAGCATTTTAGGACCAAGGAAGTAAATTACGAAGAATGGAGAGATCCATTGGCATGGTGGAGAACCACAAGGTGCAATTTTCCTACATTGGGTTTGTTGATTTACAAATCTTGGGGATTGTGGGATCTCAAATTGAGGTAGAAAAAGTTTTCAATATTACAAATATTTGCAAAAACCTATGACATTCTCACTTAGGCATGGATAATTTGAGATGCTTATAAACATTTACAAGAATTAGCTTGACGATGCCCATGTTGGTGTTTTCCATCATCCATGAAAAAACTCATGGAAATGGAAGAAGCATTAATAGATGAAAATGAAGATGTAATTGCATGGTAAAGCTTTTGGATATGAATGAAAGCAACTATAGAGTTTAGTTAAATTTTATTTCTTGTTCCTTGCATCTTTCAAGTCTTTTTTTCTTCCCAAGTTTAATGTTTGTAGTCATCAAAGTTGACATAATCAACTTGTTGTTTTTTTGGTGGTCATTTGTCTTTTGAACGATGTGTGGAGAGGGTGTTGCATTAGGGCTCCTCATACCCATATGTGATGAAACTAACAAAATTGCTAGGTTTCAAGTTTTAAAAATTTCTTCCTTGGTATGTCACTTTGCATGAGTTTTCTTGGCATCTTGAATTGGGCAAAATTACCGTATAATTTGGGAGTGTTTTGGGGCCAATATCTTTGGTTTTGGAGCAAGATGTTAAAGGGCACAAATCTGGCAAATTATAGGTATGTACTATGGGGTATATAGGATACCTTTTTAGGGCTGAATTAGGGCAGATTTGGGGACTATTTTGGAGCTAAAAGGGTGTCCATTGCAAGTTTTTTTTGAGGTGGTAGGTTTGAAGGGGTAGATTTGGGGGCTAGTTGGGAGCTTAGTTGAGAGCTTAGTTGAGAGTGTTTGTGGGCCGAATTCGAAAGTGGCAAAATGACCCATTTCAAAATTTGTATTCAAGTGCATGAGATGAAAAAACATGAAACCAATTGACATACAAAAAATACTAATCCATTACTATTGTAGTTTAGATTAGTTTAGGTTAGTCAAAGTAAATTAGATTGTGGGGTTTCATTTGGCTTTTTTTTTTATAGGTTTTGTAACAATCTGACTTATTTTTCAAATAAATTTGCATTCTTTCCAATGATGTTTTGAGTTGTAAAACCTAACCAGGGGTTTAACCAAAACCTACCCTAGAACTGATAATTGCCATATTTTGAAATAACTCTATATCATAGTACACAATCGATTTTGGCATAAATTAAATAATTTCTTATTTGGTCGAATTTTGGAATAATTATTTATTACTTATGTCAAAGTTGTAACACCAAAATAAGTCACCACACCAGTGTGAACACTGGTGCTCTTGGGGTTTAGGTTTGCTTGATTAGCTGTTATTTTGTTACAACGTCTCCATTACTATTGCATGGAAATGCATGAGGAGATCTCTTTTTGGTTGGGTGTGCTATGAGGTACAGGGATGAGGCGGCTAGGATGATGAAGAGGAGTGGAGCTACATTGAATGAAGTGGTGGAAGGAACGATGACGAAAAAATGGCTGAAGGACAAATAGGAGAAGAGGAAGTTGGCGGATGCGTGGGCAAGAGAGGAGCAAGTATTTTTAGCAAGGGGTAATGTATGTGGTGGTGGTGTGCTGAGTGAGGGGGATGAACACAGAGTTGCATAGAAAGAAAAATCCAGATGTCTGATTTGAAAAGGAAGGCAATTTTTGGGAGAGTGATCGTCTGATCTTTGAGGAACATTCAGGAGGCAGGAAGCCTGCACTCTTGATCATATTTTTGTGAATGTAGGTGTGAGGAGTTCTGTTAGTAGAGGACTTGGCTGGTTGTTAGAACATTCCGCTCCGCCAACAACTTGGCCAAGCAGATTTAGATGCACGCATGAGAAGATAGACCTAAGCGGTAGTCTGATCTTAGATGGAACGTTATGGAATCAGGAAACTTGTACATTCCGGTGATTTTTCTAAATACTAGATGTGAGCATTGGTTTCTGCAGTTCTGTTTTATCGATTTGTATGAGTAGAAGCAGTGACTGCGTTGTTGAGCATGGAATGAACACATGAAAAATTAGTGGAGAAGTAAGAGGGAAAGGATCAGAGGTTGAGTATTGGCTCAGAAGCTCAGAAATTACAAGTTTACTTAGACTCATACAGACTGTCAGGATGTTATTTGTTCTTACACCCTCTCTCTTTTGGTTACAAAGTTTCAATAATTGTTATAAAACTAAAATTTAAAATATTCAATTGTGAGGTCTGAGCTTCAAACCTGCCATTCCGTGAATTTAAGAATGTGACAATCTAGACACACTTAGACCGACCCACAAAGACAACAAAGGTATGTTTATTAGTTTTTGTAAACATTAGCTGCTGAAATTTTCAAAATTAAAAAACCAATTGCCGAAATTAAGATTTGAGATTTAATTAATTATTTGGCAATTTGCTGCTGAGTCCCCAAACCATAACTGACCCTATAAAATGTTTTGGAACTGCAATTGGAGGTTCCTTCTAGAACCCAAGAACCGCCCAACACACTGGAAATTAATCAATCTACAAATGCCACAAGTTGGAACCATGCAAGTTTGCAAATGGGTTGTTGCACTAATAATAATGAATCAGGGTGTAACCTTGTCTGACTGACAGGTTTAAGGAAGAAATAATGACACCATCTAAGGGAAAAGGTACACACCCAAAAGGCTCCCAGACAACAATGAAATGTCAGTAACATACATACACTCATTCATTATTGTGCTGCATTCTTCAAAGGAGTACTTGAGAGAGAGAGAGAGAGAGCCTAACTTAGTTGGTAAGAGAAGTGGGTGTTTCCATTCTGTAAGTTTTGGCCCACCAAAGTGAACAGTGAAGCAGCAATAACTCACCATACTGGATGGATGATATGTGAACAGGACACTATTTTTCATCTGGTTTTCTTCTCCCAATGAGCTAACCAGGGTAGTTGTGAGCTAACCAGGGTGGTTGGTTAACTATCTACTAACCATCCCCATGCATCTAACTATGTACTAGCCACCAAGTGTGCTACCTATTTTAAAACAAACATAGCAATTCAATTATATTTTATTATATTGCATATGTACTTATTCATGATATTTAGCCCATTATGAAGGTAGTGCGAGGTTTATACTTTACTCGATAGGTTACCAAATTGAAAACCCCGGTAAGTAAGTCGGTTGTAGTTCATCCACAGTGGAGTCATAATGGATTCCCTATGGATGGTGCATTGGTGGTGGGTGCTGGTTCACTCTGGCAGACTTGTAGCTCACTCACATGTTGCACCAGCCACCAACAACCTCATTGAATTTTCAGAAACACCCAACTTTCAGTGCAAAAACTATGAAAACTATGAATTAAAAGTTATTACAACTTAGACTTCTGGCACAAAATCAAAATCGCCAACTCACATCATAATTTATCTCATAATCCAAAGGAATTGCAAATTATTAGGGTTTAGGGTTTTGCAAGTTGTCAATTGACAGTGGATATAGAAAAATAAGGGCATGTACTCATAAGCTTTGCTGTGGTCCCTGGGTGCTTTCACTTTGATCCCACTCCCCTCCCAAGAGGACTCCAAACATATGCAACAATTAACCTCAATCCCTTCCCCCCTTAGGATCACTCTATATAGTTACAACAATTCACCTTATCCCCCTTAGTATGACTCCAAGCAAATGCAACAAGTTGTAATGTGGCATTGGGCTCATGTAGGTAGGCCTAGTCTGAAAAAAGACATTTGCCAAAAAAAATAAAAATTCTTCCCCTTCATTTGAATTTTTGAAATCTTATCATAAAGCTCCTTTTTATTACAATTATTTGAAATTCATTGCAATGAAGGACATGTGATGTACATTGTATTTTCTTTGAGTGCAAGGAATAAGGATTAGAAGCTTCTAAAAGAGAGAATTTGTACTTTGACTCATGTTCCTCAACAATCAACTTCCTTGGATATCATTCCCAATTGGTCAATATTGTGTAAAATACTTTGGATTTTTTTCATAAAAAAATTGGGTTGCTTTAGGTTCCATCACAAAAGGCTATGTCCATTGTATCAAATACGAGTTAGAAATGTTCATAGAGAACTGGACAATGGATGAAAATGGAATAAAGTTGAGATTGACAGAAGTTAGACAAGTTGATTTAGAGCATCTCCCGCGGTGCTCAGTATGTGATCCTGCAGAGTAAAAATGGATGAAGAAAATCGAACATATGCCGGTTTGACTCAGGAAATTGGTTTTGGCCACCAGGCGGGTGCTCTGTCTGGTAAAAGGCTCCGCAGCGCTGTGTCTGTGCGTGCTGGGTTTAGGATTTTAAAAAGTGTGTAATAAATATGATCTAACTGCTGCTCAGTGTTTCTGATTGGTCCAGGTGGTTTGTTATTAGTAGTCCCCCACCTATTTGCTGTTCCAGTTTCAGTTTTATCGGTGGGGTTGCAAAAGAGTACTTTAATAAACTTGGATGTGAAAAATATATAAGAGCATCTCCAGGGGTGCTCTGTATGCGACCCTATACAAAATATTTTTCACATCCAAGTTTAGTTATTTACTTTTTTGCAACCCCACCTATGAAAAAGACCATCTTAGTTTTATCTTCATTCACTAATCCAGATGATGTAAAATCCAAAGAAGTTGAACCCAAGAAATTTGGATTAGTGAAGGAAGAAAAAACTGAAATGGAGGCCAAGAAAGATGCAAACTCCAAGAAACACATGCCAGTATTGTCTATGAGTAGTGAACAATGGAGGTGGGCTGTTGTAGTTTTTTAAAAAGGCAGCCCTAAAATCCTTGCACTCACCTATGCACAACACCAAAGCTTAAACAAATCCTACTACCTACCATATTCCAACCCACCAACATGCCCCAACCATACTACACATTTTCCACCCAATATAGTATATACCAAAATCAATTCTGAGGTACAACAACCAACTACAACATTTTAATGGGAGGACTAGGGTTGCATGCATTGTCCCTTTGACCACACTACAAGCAAATAGAAAGGCCATCCATTGGCCATGAAATGTGAAGTCCCCATTGAGCCATAACCCAACAACTTCTAGTGCCTAGCATGGATTTGAATATGATGGATAATGTAATTACAAGCTTTCAAACACAAGATGGCTTTCAAAATCCAAGCTCTTCTATGGTTGCTAGCATAGGTTAAATCAATAATACAAAAGCACCACATGAACCTCACAATAAAATAACAACCCACCAACCATGGGTCAACATTGCTTACATGCCCATTGGTCAAACAAAAGTGCTTGATTGTGCATAGCCGAAGACAACCACATAGAGAATACATAGAAACCCCAAATGGATAATGCAAAAGTTTGCAATGAGCCCTGGAATCTCCATTAGATTTTATGATTGTAAACCTTGGGCTGAACCAATTACCAGATTTGGCACATTAGTGCTGAATAATTTATTTATTTTTCAAAATGAGTTTTGGCAAATCATAATTTATTTTTCAATATTTTTCACACACACACACACACACACACATGTAATTTATTTGACATATATATTTGACACAAATGAATGCGCATGAACATTTTTTCATTCATTTTTATGTACATCAATTGGTTGTTTCGTTTCTTGGTTATGTTGCATGTTTTATTTCTTGGCTATACATTGATTTTTGTTTGTCTCCACGAAATGATTAGGTCAAATCACATCATCAATGATGTAACCACAACTAACAATAGCAATAGCATGGCTCGTTCCGAGCTCCATCAATGGCATAACTTCAGATTTATAATTATTATTTTTTGCGTTTATAACATGTAGACAAATAATGAAATGGCAAACATTGCAATTCATAAACAATGGGTCTCCTAAAACATCATTCAAATCCATGTAGAGCATGCAAAAAGTGAAAGAGATCATATGTGAAGAAGGTGAATTATACCATGGATACTTTGCATTCTAATGACAAAAAAATGACATGGACAAGAGTTGTTGCCTAAATGAACTTGGGGACAAGGTGAATGTCCTTTAAGTACAATTTGACAAACAACCATTCAATTATTTCTTGTAGCATTGGTGTTAACTAATTCTATTGTTGATCTTGTTCAATGTTGAAACAATTCTTGCAAATCTTCTCTACATATTCTAGATAAACATTTTGACATGAATATTGATCTATAGTAATCGTCAACTAGGAATTTGAAATCTTAGGTGACTAGACCTTGAAATCACCTATTGCAAATCATTGATTGTCATATTGTGTTACAACACCAAGAGGATTCTATTTGACATCTTTCATCTTCATTGTCGCAACCCCACTTTGGCCAAGTGTGGGGGTGAAGCCCAACACTTGGAAAAGTTGGGGATTTGGAGTCCTCTGGGGCTCTCGACTGTTTAGAGCTCGACAGCAAGGGGCAAAACACCTCGCATTTGGGGTGTTCTTAGTGTCATTGGAAAGGTCTTGAAACGTAGATATCGAAAATGCCCTCGCATTGGCAATTCGAACATCTACAACCCAAGTTATGGGCAAAAGAAGGGTCGGGAGTCAAATTGATCACTAAAAGTCGGGAATTGACCTCTTCTTGACGTTCGATTTGAGTGTGCGAAATGGTGTTGG
Organism: Sphagnum contortum; assembly: GCA_963920785.1. Taxonomy (NCBI): domain Eukaryota; kingdom Viridiplantae; phylum Streptophyta; class Sphagnopsida; order Sphagnales; family Sphagnaceae; genus Sphagnum; species Sphagnum contortum. The sequence continues at coordinate 15,235,671 of OY987284.1, forward strand.
AAAGATCTCGACGAGGGCTACAACTTTGGTTTAGACCTCGTCGCGATCGAACTCTGCAGTCGGGAGTTATGGCGGTTCAAAGTTTCGGGAGTCCCGCAGGGATAATTTCGGGACTCCATTTCGGGATTCCCGGAAATTTGTGCCATTTGGATGTAGTCTTCACGAAGAGCTGTAGAGAATACTATAGGGAGTAAGGTGGTGGCTTATTCCTGAATCCGGGCCGCGGTGAGTCTTGTGTGTCCAAGTGCTCGTGGCAAGTCTCAACACCCAAGGGTGTCCTGAATGTTAAACTAACCTCCCGTGGTTGGTTTTTGGATGCAGATTCACACAAGCTAAGCTAGTCCCTCTTCCTAGTCTAATCCCGGGACTCCCAACTCAACCCTCTACCCCTTTCTAGAGTTGGAAGTCGGGAGTGTGCCCTTTGGTCCCAACTTTCCGTAATTTCACATTGGTGAACCCTCAAGTGAGTTCACCCCGAGACCAAGGAGCGCGTCATTCATCATTTCCAAGTTTTTAATTTGCATAACATTGATATAAATGTGTAAGGGAAAAACACATTATAGTGATCCCTTTTGGGGTGTTACATTGTATTATTTTCAAGATGTGCATGTTTGAATGTATCCCATTTAAATTTTTCGAAAGATATTCACAATATTTATGCATATTATGTTAGAATATAACTAAAGCAAGAGGTTAGAAAATGAGTTTTGGAGCAAAGATGTAATAAATGTGTGGTAAATTGAAATTTTAATAAGAAATCACATCCACATAGAAGATGACAAGCATAGTTTAATGGGCCATATTTTTAATTTTAGTAAAATTGATTATTTTAATGACTAACAAATTCCTAAAGTTAATGTAGTCAAAACAAGATTGTGGCTTTATTATACTAGTGTATATTATAAATATACTCATGGATCCTTCATTATAGATAATGAAAATTTATTGTTATTTTAAAAATAATATTACACAACATTAGTTTTGTAGAATAATAGTTGTAAGGCCCAAAAACCAACATTGATACCCAAAATTAAATGTACCATGCTTTTGGAATAATTATATTGTATGTACTATAATACTAGACCCAAAAATGCCCCAGAGGAGGTCATTGTAGTGTGCTTTCACCCTACACACACACACACACACACAATTAATCAACTTGCAGGGAAAAGAAAAAATAACAAATTCAACCTTGTAATTTACCTTGAAATTTTAGGTGACTAGACCTTGAATCATTAGAGCTATTAATATTTTGTTGTTGCAATTTTAAAACTAGAATCAAACATACTATTAAAGAAATTGCTACCACCCCAAGTCTAACTTCTACAACTTGTTAAGATCTAATTATTATTCCACAAAGTCATCCTTTCATAACTTCCATCCTACTAGAGCTCACAAGTTGCATGCTAACAATTTCACAAAATTTCATGTTATTGACATCCTTCCCACACATAAACCAACATAGAACTCAAAGAAACAACACATTTAAAAAACGAAACTTGCAATCGAGCTCATGAATCAACTCACAATTCATGATTAGTTGTTGGAAAATGGTGGTACTAGTCCCACAATTAGGTTTAGATTTCCCAAAATTTTGGTAATAAACATTTAATTTTTTAAATTTTTTGACATTTGGGTGAAAACATAGTCAAAGGAGCCTAGGGCACCAAGGTAAAAGTCCTTTTAAAAGGCTACACATGACACTTGTTGTTTTTGTATTGGTTAAAAAAATTAAAACTTTGGGTTTTGAATACCCCTTTTAACAATACATTTAAGATATGAATACATTTTGATTAAAAATTGATTTTATATCATATATATTATGCATTCATGTCCTTTGTCACATAAACATTAACAACTTTTATTAAAAACACATTTTCAAAATTCATGATTTTCAAGGTCAAAAACACTTTTGAACCAAATGTGCTTCAAGTTAGTTATATATAAAAAATTCATTAGTTCAAATCCTTTTCAATTTTTAAAAAGAATGGTGCACATTTGATACAAAAAAAAGGATGCTTGAAAAAAACAAGGATTGTCCACTCTTAAGGTTTGAGTGCTTTGAGCATGCAAAAACTTTTTTGGTTTGTGTCAAGCTTTGAGCATGTAAACTTTGCAATTGAATAAAAATATTTAAATTTTTTTATGACAATCCACGTTGTTATGCTTCACTTATGATCTTTCATACATATAAAAGTGTAGTTTAAGGAGTGTCCACTCACTTTGGTGGCCCCTTAGACTATGCTTTTACCCATTTGAGACAAGTAATTTCTTAAGAAATTCAGAATTTTTTAAAAAACAATGTCAAATCCATTTGAATACTACAATATGCAATGTTTATACATGTTAAGTTGAATTGCCCCAATAAATATCAACAATATTTTTATAGGTACTTAAAGGTCCAATCACACATAAAAGTATGTTATTTTTTCATTTGACTTTAACATCCAACTTTGACACACCCCATCTAAAATGGAAGCCTAAATGACAAATTGATCCTCCTTTTTTTTAACCATACAAGTTCAAGTTTATTCCCCTAATCCCATTCTTGCACTTTGCCTACAACCACCCAAATTATGATTAATTTGTGCAAGTTAACTTTTTTGCCCAAAAGCCTCTTAGAAGGCACAAAACATTAGCATTGCCTTATCAAGATTGTGTTTGTTCTCCTATGAACAATGTTATCACCAAAGATTTGGTTGGTGATTAGCAAGGCATTAGGAAAGGCTTTTTAAAAGGGATCTTGTAGCACTTGTTTGATCACATTCGCTATTGTTAGCAAAAAGATGTAAGGTGGGCCAAGGGGTAGCCCTATTACATTGACCTTTGAAGAGTGAACTTAATTCGTTGTAAGTTGTTTATCAAAACTCAAGCGACAATTAATTTGTAAGGGATCAACTTGAGAGGTAGGCTTTTGAGACTTTATGATCTTTTCATTGTATATTTTTTATTATACAATTTGACAAAATATCTTTCACATAACTTTAAAGTTCTTTAGATGGTTCTCTTATTGAAGTTGTTTTTTCTTATATGTGCAAAGAGAGAATAATTCTTTATTGCATTTGTTGACAACCCAAGTTCACATAGTTGTTGATACTAGGGCATGGGCTTTGAGTTTCTCTTGTTGAATTTCTTGCATATTAAGTTGTGTTGTATTCAACTTGTTTCAAACCATCTAATTATTCCAATTGACTTATAGTTTTGCTTTAGCTTCTTCTATTTGTTAAATTTGAGATTTGAAAACCTTTTTCCAACCTTTCCTTTGTTTAGTTACCATTCTAAAATCTTCAATTTTCATAACTATTATTACCTTAGTAATTTTCTAATTGAGGAAATTTTGTTTGTCTTTTCTATAGTTTTCCACCAATATGTCACTATGCTTTGTTTACCAACTACTATCTTGCATCAATGGATGAACTTAGTTTTAATGTTTAGATTAACTTTAACTTAGTTGACATTGGATTCTTGAATCCTTGTCAAGGTATCATATCTTGTAAAACTTGGTTTCTATTTTGTAGCTACCCCATGTTCATTTACACCCTCCTATTTTCAGCCTTTTACTCCCCCTTTTCCCATGGAAGCATTGAACATGCTTTGGCCTCTGATGATTCCCCATACGTTTGATTATGGCTATGTCAATATATGTAACTTGCAATGGTGGTTGGAATGTAATGAAGTTTGGCCTTCTTGGTGAAAGTAGCTAGCACAAACATGATATAACCACATACATAAAAACTTCTAATGGGTGTGAAGGTTGACAACTTATAACAAAAGAAAGTGGAAACATAATAATTTCCATTGCACATGAGAACATGAACAAGGATATGATGTGTGTAAAGTTGTGGGTAAATGAGCTCATATACATAAGATCAAAAACCTTGAAACATGAAAAAAGGTAATTAAGAGTATGTCATTAAAACAATTGTTGTTTATATTGAAGATACCAAATTATACTAAATCTATTTATATTTGTACTAGCTAGGTACTAGGTCATTGAAGCTTTTATTAAAGTTTTCATGAAACCTACTATCATAGGCATGGAACCTTTTAAAGCAAATTTGTTAATCTTAGTTGTTGATGAAGAGGATGGTGATGGATAAAATTCATCCATCATGGATGAAAAAAGGATGACAAAAAAATGTGAATTAAAGTACAAACTTATGTTATGAAATATTTTATCTTTAATAAATGAATAAAAAACTTTAATGATGTTTTAAAAAGTCTTTGTTGAGTTTAATAGGATGTCAATTTTGACAATAGCAAACATGCAATATCCTAGTAAACAAGTGCATGGAGTAACTTTTTCATTGTACTTCTTTTGCTCCTTTTTCTTTCATTTCATGAGGATTACAAACATTCCATTAGCCTTCATGGTACCAAGAGCATGAAATTCCAGCATTCCTTTCTTCCATTTCACCAAATTTTGGAGAGGGTGCATGCTTCTTATATAGGTGTTTAGGCATTTTGAAATAAAGTTACACCTAAAGCTCTATACTTGTTATGTTCAAAGAATGGAAGTTAATCTTGGTCTTCTTGCATTCATGCAAGTTGGTCATGTTGGTGCATGCCATCTTGCAAGCTATTCATTCTTTTAGAAAACAATGCGATGCATATTAGATAGAACATGCAATTGTCAATGAGTGCTCATCACTTCAAGCCTTGTGCAAAAGCCTCTATGGAAACATTCTACTCTTATGTACCTTGAGGATTTGAGAATTGTTGGTGCTCAAAAGAAAAGGAATCAAGGAAATAAGTTTTCTGATCAACAACACACCCAATCACACACATTTCCACAATAAGGGTCTTCCCCTTTTGTTTGAGAGTATATATGGTATGTAACTACTCTCAAATATATCATTTGGAAAATTTGTTAAGGATCAAGAACTATTCACTTTTCCATGCTTTCACTTGGTTGTTTTCAAATGTTGCATTTGGGAAAAACTGTCAAGATCATGAGCTATGTACTTCACCATGCTTTCACCCATATATGGTTGTTTTCAAACATAGCATTTGGAAAAACTGTCAAGGATCATGAGTTGTCTACTTTACCATGCTTTCACCCATATAGTTGTTTTATGTAGCTGTGTGTAAGCTCTCTCATTCTTTACATTGCTGGTTTCAACACCAACTTACCAGTTTTCAGTGGGATTTCTCTCAAATCTAGCCTGCTCTGATACTCTGTACTTGTGTCAAAGTAATCCTACTTGAATTACTTTGCCTCCACCTAACCCTAATCTCTGGGTGTTCAATGCACCAGGATCTAATCACAAGGTTTCAAGGACAACAAGTGACATCTGATTGTTTCTTTGATCTAAAATAGCTATCACAAGGATGCAGGTGACCAGAGCTTGAAGGTTAAAAGGTACCCAAGACAAAATCTTCCCACAAGGGTTTCAGAATTATTTACTCAGGCAAGTTCTAGCAATGGAATTCGGGGCAACAAAGAGAGGTTCAGGTGACTTTACATGGGTGTCAACAATATTGAGCACTTTGTCTGACAGCAAGTCAAGGCATCGCCAACTATTTGAGTAAATTTGAATTGGTTTTCACACTTCAAGCTGAGAATTTGGCATTTGGTCTGACACTGAATCTTCATTGTCACTCACAACTGTGGTTGCTCCAGCTGCAGAGGACGGACTCTCCAATATGGCTTGATTCTGGACATTTGGCTCACTACCTTGTAACTCACTGGGAGTCAAGCCTTTTGTATGTCTGTATGCATCTCCACCTCTGGGTGAAGAGACAGACTCAGAACCTCCAGACAGAGATGACCTTGTCATGGTGGGAGTTGCTGAGAGCTTCAACAATGGGCTTTTACAACTGCTGGTTAGTCTGCTTGCACAATTCTCAAATTCCTCCTCTCTGTTGATGACATGGTGTCGACAAGGCAGCACCCAGTGATTGCCACATGAACCCTGAGGACTCCTCCTACATGGAGACATTGGCCTCCGAGAAGCTCCAAGTTGAATCCATGTCCTTGATGACATCCAGGAATTGCACTGACCTACGGCACTTAAGCATGAAGCATTATGTTCCCTCATGGCAGCATTGTCGAGTTCCATTGGTATGACTTGATTTGTTGATGGGGATGATGCATTCTCCGACTTGCATTCCCGAAAGGGCATCTCAAATTCTACTTCATTGCCATCAGATGTGAGGGGGTTTGGAAGGGGGTTGTGCAATGCAAAGAAACCTGCAGGGGGTTCAGTGATTGCAGTTTCCATGCCCAGGACTTGGGCACTGCGAGCTTCAACTGTAGCTCCCTCCCTTTCAAGCTTTGTCAGTTTTGAGCACATTGCTTTGTCTTCACCCTGAGCAGGGCCCCTGTAAACTCTTCGAGCAGAAACCCCAGGTCTGGGTCGCTGCTGAGTGCTGACCATGTTTCTTTGCACCACCCTTGTGAAACCATTGAATGTTGAGAATGAGATTTTCCTACTGATTTCCTTGAGTTCCTCGACAACATCAGACATGTGTGGAGGGTTTTCACTCGATGAACGCACACATTTGATGGCCAGGTTTATCAGCTGCTTCAGCGGCTTGAAACTTACAGGAAGATTCAACTTCTTGTCACACACCTCAACATAAGCACCTTGATTTACAAGGGGCAACACCCAATCTAAAATGCTGGGGGGTTCACATGCCAAGTCAATTGCATGCCGTCCACTAACAATTTCAAAAAGCAGAATCCCAAAACTGAACACATCAGTTTTGGTGCTCAAGTCCGAAGGGGTCTCGTACTCAGGGTCAAGATAACCCATAGTACCTGCAGGGGGTGTCGATGTCTTGAGCACATCTTCAATGTGGCCGCGAAGAGCGAGGCCAAAATCCCCAAGTTTGGCATTCCACTTCTCATCAATCATCACATTCGAGGATTTGATGTCACGGTGGATGACTGGAGGGGACGCTGAATGGAGTCTCAGTATTCCTTTGGCTGTTTGCAATGCTAACTGGATGCGCATAAACCAGTTAATAGGTGGGATGCTGTTATGAAGACTGTCATGTAGTGTTCCATTGGCCATGAACTCCACCACCAGGATTTTCTCAATCGAATCACAACTATACCCCAACAGGTTCACCACATGATCACCTCCTCCAAGCTTTGACAATATCTCAAGTTCATTGTCAAAAGAAGTCTCGTCTTGCAGGAGCTGCCGAGCATAAGTTGGTCGCTTCACTGCAACAAGCTTGCCATTCTGAAGGACACCCTTATATACACATCCATGACTGCCCTTACCTAACAATCTCTCTGCTGCAAACCCCCTTGTTGCCTTCTCCAAATCCTTCACACAAACACACAAAACCCTGAAAATTCAATCAGCAAAGAAAAGAAAAAAACCCATCCACCAAACCAAATGGTGTGTGCAGTGTGCACTGCCTTCTACATGATGACACATTTGTAGATAGATAGATAGTCCACTGCATCTCCAAGCTGCTGGTCTCAGTAGTACAACAAGTAGCAACTGATCTCAAATACAAGAGACCTTCTCAATTCTTTCACAAAAGGAAGCATGTGGATGTGGACTCAGTCTGTCAGGGTTCTAAAAATCCAATGGCAAATCCAGCTACAAAGAGGCATGTGACCATGAGGGTCTCATTCCATGAGGCTCACAGTTACTCGCAGTGTGCTGTGATCACAGCAACCTAATGGAAAGCTACTGACAAAGGGCCTTGTTTCTTGCTGCAAGTGTGGTGAAAATACGTAATTCATCATGTTTTGAGCTCTGGGAACACACTGTGTTCTCATGATTTTTTAGTACAGATGTCATTTTATGGTGAGTCACAGTTTGACTCGAAGTTCTCACAGCTCCTGTAATTGGTCAATGCTTGACTTGTAGAGCTATGAGATGACTGTGAGCACAACTAGTTGGAAAAACATAATAGAAAGCTAGTGTGAACACAGAATCCGTGTTTACAGCAACCTGATCGATAGATGTCCTGATCACATGGAACACTGCCAACTACTTTCTACTGAGTATTCATTCTTCAAACACCTGAGCAAGAAGTGGAATGAGAGAGGCAGACAGACACACATACAGAGTCTATTGATGATCTGCAGTAACGTGGTGTTTAAGATCCAGTGGGAACATTTGGGCTTGCACAGAGACAAGGGTGAAGAAATGGATGCCAACAAATTGAGGAAAAAAGAAAGGTTTTTACCTCATACTTGAAGATTCGTGGGTTTGCAGGTCTGTGTCGCTTGTGCTTCAGGTGTGCATTTTCGCGTGTCCCTGTTGCAGCTTCTGTCCGACATGACAAATACCCCATGACTCTTCAATGGGTTTGTGGACTCGAACAATCACCACTACGGGCTGACTACTACTGCAGCAGCAGCTCACCAATGCTCTTCACAACATCATCACCCTGAATGATGTTTTTTTCAACACCTCCTCGAATGCACGCGCCAGGGTGGACAACTGCATTGGAATGAATGAGCTGAATGTGACAGAAATTATTGCTACTGATAATCAACCAGAGCTTTGATGGAGGAAACTACTATTACGCCGACTTTTGTGAAATTCAAGAGCTGAAGACTCTCAGCCTGCCCTTCGTCGGCAACGACTCTGTGGCATCAAAGCGATGCAAAAGAAATTCATTACAACAGCACAAAAGAAAGCTAGCTCCGCCACTGCTGTATGTAGCAATGGATCCCGAATCCACGGTATCTTGGGAATCCTGGAAATGGGTGTCTCAACCACCAGGCTACTTCACTCACTCACTGCTTTCAAAAACCCAGAAGATCGCGGGGGAAAAACAAACAAACCCAAAGAAGAAGAAAAAAAGGGGCTACGAAAGATGGAGTGGCAGAAAAGCCCGCAAAACCATAAACCTTGTCACAAGAGGATGCCAAAGAATGGGGAGAGGGGGGAATGGAACCAAACCCAACAACAAGACTAAAACTGCGAAATGAGAATGGGCAGAATGCAGCACGTCATAGCACGACCACCCGCAAACGAAAAAAAGGCATCAGTTGTTGACGACTTCCGTGGTGAAGCATCATCACACGCAGAGACTGAAGAATCTCGCAAGCTTTGAAACAAGGAAAAAGAGAGAGAAGCAGAGAGAGAAAATGTTGAAGCAACAATGATCCTCAAGTTCTTGTAATAAAATGATCCAAATGATACTGAGAAATACTAAAAAATACCTCGCAGTCCAAAACAACAGGAGGGGAAAAAAAAGAAAAAAAAGCACTCGCCACCAAAAACTCCGGCAGCCCACAAACTGATCACTACACACAAAGTAAGACGAGTCCCCCGCGCCCCCGTCCCCGCAAACAAAAACGCTAAGCCCAAAAACCAAAACAAACTCTTTGAGAACAGACAAGAGAGAGAGAGAGAGTCACCTCAAAAAACACACCCAAGATTGAGATTTTACAGAAAAAAAAATGAGAACTCCAGAAATCACGGAAGCAGTAGTGCGATTGATTGCGACGACAACAACAAACAAACTTATCAATTTTCTCGAACATGAAGATTTTTTGTTCTTTCTTTTTTCTGTTTTTTTTGGCGACACAAAAGAGTGCGCAAAACCATCGATGCACATATTGCGAGATTTCCGCGGCAACGCCAAAAAAACCACAAAGGGAAGAGACGGACGGGAAGGAAATTAGCAGCATCCAGCGGACGGTAGTTCACAAGCACACACGAAGATCCATTGTATGGACGACGACCTTTGGTCGGTCACACTACTCCCCTCTCCACCCCACCCCACCCCACCCCACCCATCCTTTTTCCCTGGGATCCCTATTTTTGCATTTAGCTACCTATTATTTAATTATATACCTATATATATAGGTACCTATGGCTAGGCTTAGTAGTAGTACCTAGCCATGATGTCCCTATAACTTTTGACACGCTCATGAAGTTCCCTCTCCATTTGGCGCGCTCTTCAGGGCCTTTGAAAATATTCATTTCTCCAAGCATTACTTACATGATACCAACCAAACTTGTGTAGGTAGGTAGGTAGGTAGGTAGGTATTAATGTGTAAAGAGCTCCTCTTATTTTCTCTAGTGTATGTACATAGAGAGCCCCTTGTAGATAGAGTGTAAAAATGTCTCCTTGGCTTTTTGAAAATGGCTCCTACCAGCATTCTATTTTTGTAAAGCCTGACATCTTTATAAAAAAAAATTCCGAGTGATATGTGCTTGGGCATTATACGAAATCAAAAGTGAGGTTGCTCTTCTTTGCCATTACTGAAATTGGGTAGCACTCCGTTTGTCACCTTGCATGGGCCCTTCTTTTGGTAATCACCTCACCCCTTCTTGCTTGCACCTAAACATGCCTAGATTACTACCTTACCCTCAAAATAATGAAATGAAAATTTGTGAAAATGTGAAGTTGAAGTGTTGAAAATCATCATAATTATCATAGGCTACACTCTGAATTATTTCACTACTCATAAATCACAATATTACAGTAAACGACGGAATTTTTTTTACAATTTCCAAATTTAAAAAAAAGAATTCATTTTTTGAAAAAATAATAATTATTCATTTTGTCAATGTGGAAACTAACCAACCCTAGGCTACTAGGGTACTTAGTTGTAAGAGGGGGAGGGGAGAATTATGTCACCCTCTCCTTCCGAAGGACTGTATGTAATATCCCTCTTCTTTTCTAGGAGGGAAATTGAGGGAAATCAGGTGCCCTCCAAACACACTTGAAATTTCCCAACTGACAAGAAATCTCACTCCAACAAATTTATCACAATAGAATACCTCACAAAACATCACGTGAAGTGTGTGCATGTAAGACTATGGTTCATGAGGAGGCCATTAATTGTGAGATTGTATGAAAGAACAAATTTGAGATTATATTCTGTTTTCTGCAGCCAAATTTAATCAAAATGCAATGAAAAGTCCTTTTAAAGTCATTCTAAAAAATGCCAGAAATTTTTGTTTTTTCTTGATTGTTTGTGTGTGCTTATTTTGTGTGTGCGCTGAAATTCCATATCTCATCTGTACAAAAGACAACCCTCCAGTTTCACTGACTTTCTGCTCTCTCATCCAAACTTACATTCTCTCTGTGTGCACTCAGAATTGTTCAAATCACAATTTGTTTGGACAAACCGACAAGGACCCTTGTCCTATAATGAATCAGCCGGCCATGCCATCTTGATTGTCATGATGAAATTTTATCATGTATAAATTGTCATTCAGGAGAGTTTCCGTCCTTCACCCTGAGGTTTCGAGGGTCAATTGCTCTCCAAAAGACTTTATTCATGCATAATTGCCATTCAGAAGAGATTCTGCCCTTCACCCTAAGCTTCTCAGGGTCAGTGAACTCATCTTCCAAATGCAGGCAACTGGCACATCCAACATTCATGAGGTCTAGGAAATAATAATCTACAAAGTTGCTAATGATGTGGCGGAATCCTTTTCAAATGCCAATTATGGTAATATTCTTTCCCAATTGCCAAAAATCATGTGTTTGTTTGTTTATTGTGTGAACATATGTTAAATCCCAAGCACCCAGGGTAGATTCATATGGAAAATCTGAATCTTCCATTTATAAAATTACTTGGGTAACACAAATCATGTGGTTTGCTTGACATTGCTTGCTTGCTGCTTGATCCATCAATAGAAATTTTCTCTCTTTAATTTGTGTGCGTGTGTTTTGCTTTCACAGCTTTCCATAGTTGAAAAGAGTGATTAAAAGCGAAGAACCTTTGTGGGATGGCAAGCTGCTGTGCATTTCAATTTTGCCTTTTATGAAACTTTCAGGAGCCAAAGTTTAAAGAGGAGGATAGATGGGTGGTGGCACTGGAGGGATGATAGGCTACAAGTTTGACTTTGTAACTTTGATGAGATTTGAGATTGGCTTGATTGCATCATCATAGTACCACAAATGTGATTTTTTGGGGAGAGGAGTCAGGACTCTCCAAGTAGTAGTAGTAGTAGTAGTAGTAGCTTGTAAATTCTCAAAACCAGTGTAGGTGTGTGATGTAAGTTATGATCCACAAGCAGGGCTGGTGGCAGGTGCTGAAGAAGTTTCAGAGAAAGTTTTTGAATTCATTATTGCTGTTGGGGCTCCTGATTCCTCTGATCCTGATCAGTGATGATGAGTGGGTCTTAAGGTTTTGGGTTTTTCAAGGGGTAATAATAATAACAACAATAATGATAATCTTGTAATCAACACTAGGTATACACTATACACTAGGTATTCTCAAGCCCAAATTATCATACCCAAGTTTGTGTCATGTGTTATTTTTTGATCCATTTCATGCATGAGCTTATAGATTGTTCTTTTAAAAATAAATTGGGGATGGGGAGGGAGCACAAATGAAGAAGCACTTTGTTGCATGGAGAAAACAACAAACCCAGGATAGCAAGGCGAACATATCACAACAAGCAATGGGGAAGGAAAGCTTACCAAGTAATGAAACTACTATGCCTAGGCAGTAGCAGCATCTAATTTTCAGCCCACCCAATGAACAAGGCACAAAGCGGTTGTCCTATTGCTTGTCAAAATCTTGTCTCAAGCTAATCTAGAATGGAGAGTCCAAATGAAACTCTTTATTTGCTGGAATGCTCATACATCTATCACTAAGTACTCTTTGATTTCTGCTAATCCATATTGTCCAAAGTGTGTGACTCCCCTAAGGCACCACATCCAGATTCCACACTTTCATAAAACCTCTGACCCTCTAGTTTCATCCACCTTGGTGAGTTGATTTTGCTCCTGAATAAGTAAGTATATATGTCGGCCAGTTTTTGTCGCAACTTGCTCTAAATTAATTAAAATGTGGGCTTCCTTTGAGATTGTGATATTTACACACCAAAAGTGCATTTCTTCTTGCGTCAAAAGCTAGTTTTCTGGAGAATTGCACAAAAGTGCACCATGTTCTTGACTCAAACTTGTGGCTGCAATGGTAACATTTATACTCGTCTTGGTGCGACACTTGTTCCTAATGGCCAAGGATTTTGAGCTTCCTTTGCATCCAGGTGGGGGAGGGTAGGGTAGGGTCACCATAACTTAATTTGGGATGGCCAGTTGCCCATGCTGAATTTGGGTTATGGCCTCCCCTTGCCTGCCTCCCTAAGAAACTACACGAGTAAAAAAGACAAGTACTTAAAGAAAAAAGAGTCATGACCTTTGTGAGCTCCATGGAGAAACCAAGTCACAAAAAGTGCCATAAGCAAAGCAAAAGGGGGAAAAAGAGTCTTGTTTGAGCTAACAATGGCAAGCATTCTTCGAAAGGCTGAAGGAAATTTGGGCAAAACAAACCTTTTAAAACAAACCATCCATTGGCATACAAACATCCACATTCTTCAATCTCCAAAAAACCATCAACCATCATCGGGTACCAAAGTGTGGACCATCCAGAATTGGAACCCAAAAAACCAAATCGCCTTGGTTTGAACCCGTACAAAGAGATGTAAATATATATTTACATGGTGGGCCTTTGTTGTCTTGGGTGATGAACCTGTACAAACTAGAAACATGGGCCACCCAAAAATTTGATTCCAAGCTTCTCTCTCTTCATGACTTCATAGGGAGTTTCCATTACCATCCACATCCTCATCCCACTAGCCCCCAAAAGATTGGGTGCCTAATAGAATGTGAAGAAGAGAACTTGGTCTTGATTCATGGTTTGCATCAGAAGAAAAGATTTTTGGATTTTTCTTTTAATTCAGAATTTTTGCATGTCTATATGTACCAAGACAAATGTTTTGTGGGTTTTCCACAGACCATTTTGAGATGGAATGGATAAAATTTTATGTTTAGATGGATGAAAAATGCTGAAATTTAGATGATGTGCTTTCAAGTTCCAAGCATGTCTTGGGGAAGCAAATAAGGAGAACTACGAAAACAAGTGCAAAACATGGAAACATGTCCCCATTACTAGGTCCACATTGGACATCCATTGTAGTGAAAATATAAATTTGGAGACAAGTTTTTTGTAAAATAATATCTCTCCTTGGACATGAAGGACCTATATGACGCATAGATAAAATAATTTCTATGTTTTGCACCCTCTTCCCCCTTTGTTATTGCATTTTTCATGGTATCAGAACAATGTTAAGAACCTTATTGAATTAGAATGAATTGGTGAGGAAGGATAGTGGAATTTGTAGAGGCGGAAAGGGTTAAGTGATATAATTCAAGTGATGATATATATATTAGGTCAATTTGAAAGATTTTTTTTTTTTTTTTGGGAGTAAATATGTTTTCAGCACAATAAGATTTGAATAGTATACAAGGTCAAAAGCCTACGGTAATTAAAACTCCATATGAAGTTTCATAATGGAAGTGGTGTTTATTGAAATTGATTTTCTATCAATTGCTGATGGATTGAATACCAATCCCTAATTGGAAGACCATCTATACAATAATCTTTGGAACTTCAAAATAACAAAGTAAGATTTAGTAAATTTTTAATGTTGCAGGTGGTCACGGATAGTTTTTTTCTTTTTTAATTTTTTGATTAGAGAAAAGTGACAAAAATTTAGCTGAAAAAACACAATTTGTAGTCTAAACATTTTTTATTTATTTTTCCATTTTAAAGATCCAAAATAGAAAAAATCACAAAGGTACCCAAGTTGACCCTTCACTTGCTCCGCATTACTAGTGACAATTTCATCATTAGAAGTAACATCATCCATTCACATTACAAATTTACATATCAAGCTTTTTCTTTAGAAGAGTTGACAAATGAATAGAATTGATATTTTGCATTAACCAAAAGAATAACATACTGATACTTATTTGCTCGCTCATTATTATTACAACGAATGTCCTCTTAATGTTATTACAATGTCTACATTTGTTGTTAATTTGCCTCAAAGAATATGCCCAAGTTGACACCATTAAACATAATAACCCAAGTACACACAAATGGTGTGTGATAGTGTAAGGTCTAGTATGAATAATTTTAATATATTTTTCTCAGAAAAATATTCCTAACAATTTATATATCAAGAAAGGTGTTTGTTTGTTTTGTTTGGATGTGACCATGTTGTAACCCTTCGAAATTGTGGGGCCCTCTTATGGCCCTCCCCTTTGAGACCATACCATTGTAAAGCTTTTGACAAGGCAATGTGCACGTTGCTTGTTTCACAATTTTCGAATCAATGGAGCAAAAGTTATTATTATATTTAAAATAATTTTCATCTTCAAAAATTACTTAATTTTGTAAAAAGAATTCACAAAGAATTTTGTAGTTGATTCCACTTTGCCATAAATAGTACTGAGATGCATGGCCTTATGGGAGGCTTAATATGCTTGGGCCAACAACAAGGGGGGCCACTAGTACCAAATTCCAACAAGAGAAGAAGAGTCAATCAATTTTTTTAAAATTTTAGAACTAGCTTGAATAATCATTTAATTACTACCAAAGTAATTTTACTTAATGATGAGGCCACACTTTAACTATTATGTGCATTTCCAATGTCATATACCAAGACTTTGTTCATTCAATCAATGGTCAATAAATCTAACTTTTGATATTCACAATTGAGAAATTAAGTGATGGTTAAGAGGTAATGGTACCTCAAATCAACAACCTTCAATGGAAATGTCAAGTGGGAATTTAATTTCTTAGAGTCAATCCCTAGAAACATTGAGATTGTCAAGTGACATTTAAAATGTGGTAGAATAATCTTCACGCATTTACAAGATTGTTAATGGGATTGAGTGACTAGCCAACTATTTCTAACTTATCTTTTTGTAGAAGTTACCCATATCACACATATGACTAGACACGATTTCCAACAAAGGATGATACTTAGGAAACAAATTGCTGGGATTAGTGCATTCTAGGTAATGTAGATGAGTCTATGTAAATCACAACAATTGGTGGTATATATATGTTTTGTTACATTAAAAGTATACATTTGCAAATTTTTAGGGTCCTAGGTTTTAGTTCTTAGGTTTTAGGTCCTAGCTCTAAGATTTAATATATAAAAGCATCTTCAATGGTAAGACTAAAATGGTCTTTACACAAACACATCATGTTGTTCCCTATTGTTATTCTTGGGAAAATATTGGGGAACATTTTGGAAATCCATTGGGACATTAAGAGAACTTGATGTAAATATCATGGGAATCTTTTGGGAACTCATTGAATTTGGTGAGAACACATTGATAATTCAAAGTTTAAAAAATTCAAAAATTAATTTTGGGATCATCCTCAAGAATAAGTAGCGAATCAACCTTGGCTTAAACCTAAAACTAAAGTATTTATAAAGGTTGGACCCATCAAACTTGAAACCATTAGTGAAAAGATTTTGATATGGCCTTGGAATTCACAGGTTTTAATTTTTGAAAATATTTTTTAGACATAAAACTTGAAGTCTTTCATTTACACTAGTAGAAACTTGTCATTTGCAATTAATCACTATGCGATTGGCATGCAATTAACTATCATTTATAACTATTTCGATCATGTTTGCAATTACAAATTTTATATTGTATAATTTTTGGGCCATATAGTTATGTGTACAACGTGGACACATGTTATAAAAATAATGATTTACACTTATACATATTTAATTTAATATCTATATATATATAATATTTTAGGTGTATGTTTGTCCAGTCGTCCTCCTCGGGGGTAAGGGGGTTAGGGTTAACACACCCTTCATAAACACGTTTCAAAAGGAGAAAGCTTGGAATCTGCCCAAATCCTCCACAAATCTTGGCAATTTCAAAACCTGTTTTTTTCCTCCTCAAAATGTGGCGATTTCAAAACTCTTTATAGGTGTTTGTCTATTTGGTCGTCCTCCTTGGGGGTAAGGGAGTTAGGGTTAGCACGCCTTTCATAAACGCGTTTCAAAAGAAGAAAGCTTAGGATATGCCCAAATCCTCCACAAATCTCGGTGATTTCAAAACCTGTTTTTTTCCTCTTCAAAATGTGGCGATTTCAAAACTTTTTTTTCCCTCTTGGAAATGTGGCGATTTAAGGTTTTTTTTTTGGAAATTTTCCAAAACGCTCGCTTCACCATGTATGCTTTCATGGGGGACTTTTCAGTGGCGCACCAGTGATGCTAATGCACAATCTCGACCCATCGGTTGGGTTGTGCAATGGGATGTGCCTGATTGTTCGACATTTCACGATGCAAGTCATTGAAGCTGAGATCATCATAAGCAAAGGGGCCGGTAATGCGGCCTTTATCCTGCGCATTAAGTTCATTTTCGATAACAGCGGTTTGCCATTTACATTTTCATGTTGGCTTTCATATCGTAGATGACGTTTTTTTCGCATGGCCAACTTTATGTTGCATTTTCGCGCGCCAAGGCACTAGCGAACATTAAAGTTCAGCTGCCAAACACTATGCATGGCCGGATTGGCTTTATGCGCAATGTTGTGTATGAAGAAACCTTCCTTTGAAACTACAGGCATCTCCTTAATGGCTCCGGGAGAAGCTACGTTCACGACACCAACTATTTAAAACAAAATGCTTCTTCAAAATAAATACAATTTGGAGAAACCGGGGGATTTCACAGTGTTTGAAGATCATGGGTACCCACTAGTATTTAATATATTTACATAGGTTATGTATAATGGTATTATGTACCTCTAGCATTAAACTTAAACCCATGTTAACTAAGGCTAGCCTAAACTAACTTAGGCTAAAATAACCATGACTAAATTAAATTAGGTTAAATTAATTATGGTTAATTTAAATTAAATTAAACTAACGACGGTTTAAATATGTATTATAAGTTTTCAAATTTTATTTGTCAAATATATTTAAATATTTTTTGGCAAGTAAATTTATTTTATTTTATTTTATTTTATTTGGATTTTTCAAAAAATAAATTTGATTTAAATATATATTCAGAATAATTTATATTATTATATTATTATATTATTATAAATAATCATAATTATTAATTAAAATATTATTATAATTATATTGATAATCAAACATATATATATAGGTATTATATATTTAGATTTTATTATTTATTTAAAAATATTTATGGTAAATAGGCTACACTAATTAACCTACATGTACCCAAACGTCTTAAGTTAATTACTAGTTTAAACTAGATAATAATATTAAAATAATATTTTCATTATAATTAATTATAATTATTTAAAATATCCTACAATCATTTTTGAAATGCAAAGGAAAAGGAGTAATAAAAAATTAACAGGATAAAAAACAAACTTCCAAATTACAAAATGTAACTTTTTCTTTTTCCTTCTTTTTGGACCCCTCTTATTTTCAAACCTCATAACTTTCTTATTTCTTATTAATTTAAAACGATTTAAAGTGTTATAGGAATGCCACTTGAAATTCTATTAATCATCTTTCAACTCTAGTAGCAACACAACAACACACAAGGAACTTTTTGAATGTTTAAGAACCAATCTTTGTAATGTTCAATGGTTTTTTTAAAAATTCTTTACCCCCTTTAATGTGGGGGCCCATAACTTTCTCATTTTTCATCCATTTTCAATGATCTTTAGTGTGTTAGATGCATTAAGAAAAGAGCTTCAAATTTTGTTGGAACACCAGAAGCAATGGAGCCCTCCTCAGATTAGTATACGCTAATAAAATAATTGCATCTAATGTGCAACTAAGTTGGTTTTTGAGGTTTGCAATGGAATTTTTTATCCCATATTTTTTGCCTTCCAATTCAATTTGGCACAATATATAACTAGGGCAATAGCTACGTATTAACCAAATACCAAGTGTCATTGAAGGTGAAGGAATAAAAAAAAGTTGACCTTTATTAAATGGTTAAACTTAAAAGTAAAATTGTATTATTCTAAACTACATATATAGCCTAAGCCTAGCTACTTTTCAACCTATTTAGATACCTAAGTAAATCTACCTACCTAGTAGGGTTTAATAAGTATCTACATATGTAGGCGCCATGTGTCAACATTTCATTAGCTTTAAATTGGAGGACTTAGATTTCATTAATTAATATTTTAAAATTAAAAATAGGTGGGCTTTAATTGCCACATGTCACCATATAATTGGTGTTTTCAAATGGACATGTGTCAAATGGTCAATGAACGTTCCATGGTGTGCCACATGTCATCATCATAGTGGTAGAAACTTTAACAATTGAAATTAGTCCATGAAATTTTAATTTTGCAAATAACAAAATAATTTAAAATGACATGTGTCCACAAATAAGTCATCCAATTTTAAAACATGTCATACTTTGATTAATTGCATTGTGGTTGCAAGGAGAATTATACATAAAATGCAACTACATTTGGATTGGTATATATGGATGAACATGTATATTAACACCATATATACATGTTGTATACATAGTGTCACATGTAATTGAATGTCATGTGCAACTTGTCTTAGGCAATTACAAGAATTTGCAGTTACATGTGTCATATGCAACTGAATTTTAGTTGTAAATGATAGTTGCAAAACCAAAAATTTCTACTAGTTTTATACAAAACTGTAGAATTAAACCTAATGAGTTTTATAAAAATCAACAATTGGCCAATATTGGTTTGAATATCAAATTGAAAAATGATAAGCATTCTCCTCATGGATAATAAATGTGAATTACACAAACCAACCAATTACTTAACTTTTGTGAAGTCATAACATGTTTTAACAACTTGTGAATCTTTAGATTCCTAAACAAACTAGTTTTATGAACAATAAAATATCAAAATATTGATTAAAATTTCTTGAACTTTATTAACTTTTGAAGATCACAATGAATCAAACTAGTGTGTTGTTTTGCTACTATTTTTACCTAGACTCCATATAGGCTAATTTTGACGTGCATGTGTATGTTTACGAGATATGTTATTCTTATTTTGCACACTTTTGATTTTCCATTTGTATCTCTCAAGCTTCATTAAAAGTTTATTTTTTAAACTTGTGTAGCATGAGATGAACGTCGCAAATTTAACATGCAACCAATTAATAATGAAAATCATGCAAAGTTTGTTCATGCATAGGTTCATACATTTTACACACAAACATTATGCATTGAAAACATATTTGACACACAAATAAATGTGTTGATGGATGAAGTATGAACATATGAATAAACAAATGTCACACAATTTGCACATCTTGTAATAATCTATATGTCAAATGTGTTTTCAATGCATGATATTAGTGCGTGAAATGTACAAAATTATGAATAAACTAATGTTACATGATTTCCATTTTTAAGTTATGAGATGTTATGTTTGTGATGAAGGTCTAGCAATTAAATGTTTTAAGTTTTTTTATTTGTCAATGTTATGTTAACATATTTCATCTAAGTCTTTCATCCTTGTACAATATTCATCCACTAGATAAAATTGTTGTTTAAAGTGAAAGCACACTAAGGATGAATCATTTTTACCAAAAAAATCGATGTATAACAAATATGATGGCACACATTAAGTTGAAATTTTGATAACATCATTTAGTTATCTTAAACACAAGCAAAAAAATTAGGATTCGCATGATAACTTTTTGGAATTCAAAATTCATTTTGATCTACTGGTTAAATGACGAGGATTAGATAAAATCAATGTATATAAAGTATATAATTTAAATTTTTTTGATGGCCACAAAGTCTCGTGTTTATGGTTCATGAAACATTACCAAAAAAAATTTAAACAAAATAAAAGTGCAAATGCCCATTTACATAATTTCTTCCTTTATAGTATGTTCTTTGATATGGTATTGTTTTTTTCTAAAAAGAAGAGATTATTATGCATTTATTGTTAAACAAATGCAAAAAACACATTTTTTGAATGAAATTTCATTCAATGCCTTTGAACTTCTAAATGGTCCTAGGTATAATTAATGTATATCAATATCATACACAATAAAAAATTCACCCAAGAATTCCACCCACAACCTTAGTTTTTGAAATATATGTGCAAACTTTCAAACTTTGTGATGAATATTATTTTGTCACAAATATATTTCATATGTTCAAATTTTTTTAGTTTTTGTTGGATTTAAATTTTTTGATTATATTAAGTTTAATGTTAATCAAATATACTTATTAAAAAAAAGTGTGTTGTATATATGTTATTAAAAAAATTATTGTAAAAACAATATGTATTTGTGACTACAATTGGGGGGGGGGCTAAGTCACGGTGTACTTTCACCATTCAATGATTGGTTAACAAAATTACACATTTCAAATATTTTAGGAAGAGATTAGGCTTTGAAAAGATAGTTAATGGACCCTTTCTGTATCCGAATCAATTATTCAATACAATGCATATTATATAACAATTGGTATTAAAGCAAAGTAAACCATCCTCATATGCAGACTGTTCAAAATAGTTCATTGTTTTTCCATTTATATATATATTTTTTATCACAACGGAAAACTACAAGGAGTTGCGAAAGAATATGAAATTGGAAGAAATTTCAAACTATGTTGTATGAAGTTTTTAAATACAACAAATTATGATCAAGGAGAAGACCTAGATCTGCATCAATCCAGGAATAACATTCTAATGTTTAAGAAAATATTACCTACTATTGCCATTAGTTAAAAACAATGGTATTGTCATTGAATGAGATTTCATAACTATTGAAGTTGTTAAGAAGGGGAAGGCATTGACTTCTAAAATGTTCACATTTGTTTTGAAGTCTACATTAAAGATTGAAAAGTTGAAAGTTAAGCTTTGACTATTGTAACTTTGTTAATGATGGATAGTGTGTTTCTAAACATTATGCATCTCAATGATCATATATTAATGTGGAATATACTTAAGAACTTGTATTAAATTTAGTGTGATTCTAGAATATTGATGTTAAAAAACAAGTTGCAAAATCTTTCCGTGTTTGAATTTAAGAATATAAAAAAGAACTTGAAAAACATGAACATGCTAATAATCATTTTTTTTATTTTGGTGTGATAGTTCTTGATGATGAGCTAATATATTTGGTGACAAATGTGTTGTTTGGCAACTATAGCAACTACAGTCAAATCCTTGCAACTTGAGACATCATTCCTTCATTCATCAAATTGGAAAGAATTTTAGTACAAGAAGAATTTATGAGAGATGTTACTTAGTCAACGATCCAAGAAGACAAAATCATGTTGGTTCAAAGATGCTATTAAACTCATGATCCAAGACAAGAAACTATGTCATACCTCAACAACAAGTTAATATCAAAGACCATTCAAAGTTAAAGGTTTTTGCCCGATCTAAAGGCATGATCAATATTAAGCATTGATTGGAGGCCAAGGGTGTTTTAACTAGTGTTGCATAGTTCTTCCTTTTGGAAAGAATCTTCGGTCTTGGTATTAACATTATAAAATTGATTTGAAGGTTCTTTGGGTGGGGGTTTGCACCCCATTTTTCCAATTTTTTTACCCTTTGGTACCAACTCTAACACATTTTTTCAGATTGAAGAACCTTCAATTGTGGTTCAAAAATTAGATTTGGTTCCATGTACACATTCCCTAATGCTAGAGATTTTGTGGGTACAAAATTCTACAAAGAATTAAAACTAAGCTCTATGTAGGTATGGAATTCAACAATTATTTAAAAATAATACTTAAGTATTAACTTCAGCTTATTTTTATTTTATTTTTGAAAATTCTTATTTAAAGATCTTGAACTTGTTTTCAAGAATAGATTTTCGTGATTCCAAATCTAACAAAAGACTAATTCCATGATTTAATGATTGTGCTAGTTCCAACAAAAGCGTGTCAACATAGGTCTGGGTCACAAAACTTGAACACGAATATCTAGTTTTTACCCTACAAACCAAATACCCTCATAATTTAAGTTTTAACCATTATAATGGATTTGTGTGACAACGAGATCAAAATCGAAATGCAGTTTGTAACTGTCACACCCCTACTTTGTCCAAGTGTGGGGGTGAAGCCCAACACTTGGAAAAGTTGGGATTTGGAGTCATCCAGGACTCCCGAATGTTTAGAGCTCGACAGCAAGGGGCAAAACACCTCGCATTGAGGTGTTCTTGGTGTCATTGGAAAGGTCTTGAAACGTATATATCGAAAATGCCCTCGCATTGGCAATTCGGACATCTGCAGCCCAAGTTATGGGCAAAAGAAGGGCCGGGAGTCAAATTGGCAGTTTGACTCCCGACCACTAAAAGTCGGGAATCGACCAGTTCCCGATGTCCGATTCGGGAGTGCGACATGGCGTTGAAAAGATCTTGACAATGGCTACAACTTTGGTTCAGACCTCGTCGCGATCCAACTCTGCAGTCGGGAGTTATGGCGGTTCAAAGTTCCAGGAGTCCCGCCGGGACAAATTCGGGACTCCATTTCGGGAGTCCCGGGAATTTGTGTCATTTGGATGCCCCCTCCGTGGTGAGCTGCAGAGAATACTATAGGGAGTAAGGTGGTGGCTTACTCCCGAGTCCAGGCCGTGGTGAGTCTTGTAGTCCAAAGTGCCCGTGGCAAGTCCCAACACCCAAGGGTGTTCCCGACTGCTAAACTAACCTCTTTGGTTGGTTTTTGGATGTAGATTCACACAAGCTAATCTAGTTCCTCTTCCTAGTCTAATCCCAAGGCTCCCAACTCGACCCTTCACCCCTTTCTAGAGTTGGAAGCCGGGAGCGTGCCCTTCGGTCCCAACTTCCGCAACTTGACATTTGGTGAACCCTCAAGTGGGTTCACCCCGGGACCAAGGAGCGTGTTAGTAACCATTGTGGTAATCCTTATCATTCTTTTCAAGATTGTGACATTTGTGAGATGGAAGATCAACTTGTTAAAATAAAATTATCAAAAGGGAAACTAGTTAATGTAGTTGAAAGTAGATAGAAAAGAAAGAATTCACTTGGAAAGGGAAATGAAAAACTATAGCCCAAGTCATAGAAGCATGCCTCACCTCAACTTGCATAGTTGTACCCAAAGATAGTGCTAAGAAATAGTGCACTTAGATATTAGTGCAAGTGAGTACATTATGGGCAACAAAAAGTTGCTTGAAAATTTGAAAGATGAATATAAATTTATTGTCAAAATAATAAGAGGCCAAGATCTTCTTGGGTGAAACATCCCTTGTAGTTGATGGTGGAAAAAAAAATACTAGTATTTTCTATGTTCTTAACATCACTAATAATCTTTTATTAGTAGGAGCCTTTGTAAACTTTGGATTTTTTGGATTCTGTGTTTATTTTAACCAGTGATATAAACACAACCATAGTAAAATCTACCTAAAAGGCACAAGAGATCCCTTCAACAAACTATACGAACTACGTGTCAATTCAACCTATACATAAATTCATGCAATAATAAATATTGTAAAAGATACACCGACCATAATAGATTTATGGCACAAAAAAAATTGGTCATATCAACTATTAGTCATCATACTATCATTAGAAAGAGGATTCATTGTTCAACTACCAAATATGCCTCTAGTTAATTATTTTTTCAAAAGTTGCATGTATGGCAAAAGTCATAACAAGCAATTTCCAAAATCCAATAATACAACTACGACTAGACCTTGACAATTTGTCCATACTAACCTTTGTATCCCATTTAAATCATCTTTAAAAATTCATAGGTATAACTGACCTAATTAATTGATAACTCAACAAGAAAACTTGGATCTATTATATTGTTAACAAGGATCAAATCATGTGCAATTGTTTCAAATTCAAAGAAAAAATGGCAAAAAATACATAAAAGAAAATATCTTGCTTGATGTCAAATATATGTCTAAAATATTTATTCAATATTGTAAGGATGAGGCGATCCATCACCAATTTATCACATGCTATTCCCCTCAACAAAGTAAAACATTTTTGCAAAAGATCAGGCATATCCAAAAATTAAATCATCTAACAAGCATGGTTGTGACAACAAAATTGTTTATATACCTTTGGGAAGAGAAAGATATTGAATACATCTCCTATTAGAACCTTGAAACTCAAAACTGAAATATACAAATCAAATTTACCAAACCTACAAGTCTATGGTAAAATTGTTTACATTCACATCCCAATATTTTAAAAAATGATACTTCAAGTTTGAAAAGTTAATTTGAGTTGGTTATTATAAGAATCAAAGGCTTGTAGATGTTCTTTAACCTAGTGACAAGGAAAATTTTAATAAAAGATTTAAAAAAAAATGATAACACACTTGAAATTTGATGTCATTCCTCAATTACTGTAGATGAGGATTTTTCAAATATTATAGGAAGATGCTGAACTAACAAAATTTTAGTAGCAAGTTACATAATAAATGATGAATAATTTACTTAAGTTTAACTCCCAACAACTCTAGATATGCGTGATTTATTTGAAACTCCCACTATAAATAAACTAGCCCCAACATTTGAATTATAACTACAAACTATTCAATTATAATCATTAATTCCTTTTGAATTTGTTTTTAAAAGTGATATTGATGACTTTCCACCATCATATCTTCCACCCCTAGTAATTCTTCCACTCAAATAATTAATTGAATTACCTCTTATTCAATTTAAGAATTCAAAATAAAATGAATAAAACATATTCATTTAAAGGATTCTAATATGTGTTTCAACAATAACTTTGATGAATGTGTTGGGTGAAGCAAGATATTTTGGACATATTTGTTACCTTGTTTTCTACTTGAAAACAAGAAAAAACAGTTAAAAAAATTTATAATCTTCCTCTAGCATTTGAAAATAAATTAAACTTTTAGTTTTTTTCATTAGTTTCTCAAAGAAATTTGTGTCATATCATTCGGACTTGAAAAAATACCCCAAAAGTATCCCCAACAATTACATCATTTTCAAAGGTTGGGGATGATTATAGTTGTGAAAAAAAAATCTATTAATTGAAAAATAATACAAGATTGTTCATCACATCAATATTGAGGTGTTTGAAAAAAAAACTAAATACTTACAAAAACATTTCACCTATTTTCAAGTACTTTAACTTTATTTTTCAAATTGCCACAAATTTTAGGTCCATTTCAAGTAATTGCGAGTAGTTTAAAATATATGATTATAACAATTTAGCTTTTGAAATCCATGTAAACAAGAGTTTGAAAATAACTTACCCATAAATAATATTATTGTCCCCAAAAATCATCTACTTGTTAATCCTTTTATTTAAAGACCCCAATATTTTGTTGCTTACATTACTTTTTATGTATACTTTACCATGCTTTCACCCTATTCGAATTTTTAACTCGTTAGATACAATAGGCAATGACGTGCCACTTAAAGAATCAATTGACTATCATGGCTCAAGATCATCCATGGAAAATGAAATGGGTTCCATCTTGAAAAACTAGACATGGTTTTTGCTTGAACTTCCTTTTAAAAAGGAAACACCAAATTAATGTTAAGTGGTCCTTAAAACAATGATAGGTCTAGAAAGGGATGAAATAAAATTAAAGGGGAATTTAATGGCTCATAGTTTTGAATTAAAAAAATACATGAACTCTACCAAAACCTTTGTTGCAAGGGTAAAATGGTACACTATAAGAATTGTCATTTCAAGTTAGCCATGTTGAATAAGATACATCATTTAGATATTAAAACAACATTCTTGCATGGTCAATTGCAAGAGGATGTATTCTTGTTATAACTAAATGACTTTACATAAAAAAGAAAAAAATCATTTTGTGTGCAAATTGCACAAAGCCATTTATGGCCTTGAGCAAAGTTGAAGAACTTGGTATCAATGAATATATACTTTTATGGCAAAATGGCTTGATCAAGAGCAATGAAAATTCTAACCTATACATCATGCACAACAAAGGTGATATTACTATTTTCATATTGTATGTTGACAACTAGTTCATAGCATGCAATGATGCCCAAAAAAACATGATTGAAATAATTTCTTAGAGATGAATTCGACATGGTAGATTGGGGAATGGTTTAGAAAATAAACTGGAATCTTGTTTTATCATTATAGCCAAGGAATTTTCTTGCATCAAAATGAATATGCCAAATCAATGCTTCAAAAATCAATATGACGGATTGTAAGCCTACAAATGTGCTTTTGGTTAAAGGTTTCAAATTGGTAGTTGAGACAAGTATTGATCTTGTAGGTGAAAATAATTATTGTCAAATGGTAAGAATTTGTTATATTACTATGTTGTTAGATTTGACATTCAATCTGAAATTAACATAGTAAGTAGATTCACGAGCTATTCGCATCAAGCCCATCTAGATGTAGTAAAATGCATCATGTGTTATATCAATGATACCTTGGATTATGACATATTATGTGAAAGGGAACACTACCACAACTAATTAGATACATGAATGTGGATTGGGCATTTGATTTTAACATAATAAGATGAATCAGAAGTTACCTATTCAATTTTAAGTTTTTCCCATCATTTGGCAATAAAAAAGATAGACCATTATTTTTTATTATTCAACAAAGTTTTAATATCAAGCTATTGTGAATGGAGCATAAGAAGCCATATGGTTCAAACGACTTCTTTATGAACCAAATCTTGGTAGTCCATCAATTACTTTCAATCACATGTCAATCACAATCTCAATTCATATTTCATCATAACAATCAAAGTACATTGCAATTATGAAAAATCTATAAAGTTAAC
This sequence comes from Sphagnum contortum, assembly GCA_963920785.1. Lineage (NCBI taxonomy): Eukaryota > Viridiplantae > Streptophyta > Sphagnopsida > Sphagnales > Sphagnaceae > Sphagnum > Sphagnum contortum. The sequence goes on from OY987284.1 coordinate 15,263,118, forward strand.
TAAAAATCATGTGTTTCACAATTGTATAAAGCACAAAGAAATTCATTGTCACTTAACTAAAGAGAAAGTAGAAAAGAAAGATATAGAATTATGCTACATATACCTATAGCCCCATGCAACTTGCAAATATTGTTACAAAAAAAAACAACATAGTCAAAAGGTCAATGTTTTAAGCTTTCAATCTCTTTTCTAAACCATGTCCAAGTCTAAACTTAACCCATTTTTCTCTTTTGCTAATATATTTGTAATATAATTAGAGTTAACATTCTTTTCCTCATGCACTTAATGTTACATTTTAGGCTATTGTGGTATCTTGTTGCATTGGTAGTTTTACACTAGGAGCAATCAACAATTTGATAGTCAAAGTTTGTCATCATCTTAAGGAAAGGGGACTTTGGATAATGATTAATTCATTTACATTGACAATTGGTATTTCATTGGGCTATTGACTTTCAACTTAATGTTATTTACTTTAACTTTTCTCACTCTCACTTTGCTTTCTAACGTTAGAGGGGGAAATGTTTCATTATTTGAAGTAGAGTCAATAATTTTACAAACGAACCAAGGTAAAATTAGCAAAACAAGATATGTTGTAAACCAAATAAAGTTTAACATGAAAACTTGTTTGAGAGGGGTTATTGACATATTGCATCCAAGTCTCTCATTCTTGTACACTATTCATCCAGTAGATATGATTATTGTTTAGTGATCGGTTAGCAATATTATATATTTCAGATAATAATTAAGTTAAAAAGATTAAGTTGAAGCAAGGTATTTAATGGACCCTCTTTGTATTCAAATCAATAATCTACTATAATGCATTCCATATACAAACATTCTATAAATAGTGGAATGTGAGAAGCATTGGGAAACATCGAGGTGCTCAAACATTGTCACAAAATGTTGCTTTTCTTTGATTGTGTGTAGATACCCATTGGATATGCATTTTTTATAATTTGTTTATTTCAAGTCCAAATCGAGCAAATATTTTCACCACCTCATATGGAGGCCTTCTCTTTACCCCATAAAATTTTATCATTAATGAAGCATGGTAGCTTGATCAAATCCTTCAAAACGTTCAAAAACATGAAAAATTAAAAAACCACCCATAACTAGTAGACTTGCACTTTCAATGGTGGGGATTTTCCATTCTTCAACCAAATTCCCTTTTTTTTTGGTCAACCAAAAAATTGAGCTTGAGGTCTCTTAAAACTCTACCAAGTTGAATTTTTAAAATGGTGGCATTTTTTGTGACTATTGGGTGATTATGTAGTCACACCTCCTTTTTGTCACTTGTGACTGATTTGGTCAAGTGTCAATTAAAAGATCACCCATGTCAAGCCTATCAAATAAATTCTTCTATGAAGTCATGATGACTCCTTAATAATTCGAGAACAAGTTGGCTATATTGGCTCATAACAATTAAACAAATTTTGAAGTGTGAGGTATTGTTCTAAAATAGATGTGAGCAACATCTAAATCTCCAACATCAAAAAAATCATTTGGATATAATCTCATGATTGGTTTTTGTTAAATTAAAAAAAAAAATGTTTTTTTTGTTTTTTTTTGTTTTTTGGATGTGCTTATGGAGAATTGAAGGCCAAAAGGTTCACATACTTTGATGATAGCATGAAGAAAAACAAGATTTTAATCAACATTTTAGATGTGTGTGTTTTTTTTTGATGAATGTGCTGTTCTTCCAATGAGAGCGAAAAAAATATTCCTAAATCTTTAGAATACGACCTCGCATTAGAGGTTGATGAAGGCTACATGTCCTTACATGTTGATTTCAGTTTAGCCATTGTTTAAACCACCCCTCGGCTAGAACCTTAACATGAAATTTGGCAATCAATTTGACATAAGGAAATGGAGTCAAATATAAACAGATCATCCTGGCTTTGCTAATGTACTACACAATTGAAGTAAGCAAAACCCTGTTCCATGAAATAATCTCAAATGTTGTCAGATGCTTGAAACCAGAAAGGATCTCTTGATGATCAATACAATTCATTACTGAAATAAAAGCATTCTGGGGTTGGATGATTTGCCTCTTAATTGGTGCAGGATGAGTTGTTAGCCTGTTTTTTTGTCTAAAAACTATATTTTTATTATTTTATGTTATTATATAAGGCCCAATCTCTAAGAATTGAATTTCTCACAAAAACCAGGATTTGATTATCATGACACATTCAATTTCTGGAAAGGGTTTGGTGAAGTTGCTTACTAGGCTATCTTGAAATACAATTCGGTCAGATGCAATCCCAGGCTCAAGAATTTTGTTTTTTCCTCTCGAGAGAAGTACTTAAACAAATGTGTTGACTATGATTCAAATTGTATTTATGTACATGAGCATCATTCCGTAGCCATGGATTTCAACTTTGATGAATGGAATCAGTCACCCAAGATGATTTCTTGGCTGCTTCATCATGTAAACCATGATATGCGCGCACGGCCAGATCTAGCAGCTTGGGTTTCTCATCCTTCACAATTTAGGAATAGCTTTGGGCATAGAACAGAACACAATGGCAAAATGAATTTTGTGATGTATCCGAGTCACCTTTAAACTTGATGTCATTATAGTCCAGGCCCGCACTAATGCCTTCCCCTCTTTGTTGCTGTGACTTAGACTAAGATTCAGACACTCCTCAATAAATTCAATAAAATTATTGTTTATATCCCTCGTGTATTGTTTAGTACACTGGAGTCTGGAGATGCTCACAAATATGCGCATGAAGGCACTGCCATGACTTGAACATGAAGTTGAGTATGTCATATTGCCATGCACAATTTTTTCATCACCTTAATTTCATTCCTAATTGACATAGAAGTTGAGGTTTTGGGTATGGGGGAGGTTTAGTGTTGGGAGTGGGCATATTAAATGGATATATTAGTTATTTGATTCAAGGAACACATTAGTTGTAATCCGTGCTAAGTTGAACTGGAGAGATGAATAGTCTTAGTAATAAGTAATAAGCTTAAAGCATCCTCAGGGGTGCTCAGTACAAAGCTATTTCTCACATTTAAGTTTCAGCAAGTTACGTGTGAGCTAACCCTATTAGGAGTAAAATTGTAATCAAACCTTTCAAAGCCTTGTATCACTAGGCTAATTATGTTGTGTTCATCATATCATAAGACCTTGGGCAGCTTTGCAACTAATTATATTATCTTTTAGAAATGTCGAAAATTTCCCCAAAGAAATTATCTTTGGAGAGAAATACAGAATCTTTTGGAATATTCAGGAATATATTATGCTTGGACATGAAATCTTGAAAATTATTTTTATTGGACAGACATGTGTTGAAGCTGCCCCTGTACTACGACGGTATACGATCACTCAAGCTTGATGTGTAAATGCATTATCATTTATGTTTGAAGATGCTTTTGTCCAGGCTTGTGTAATTGTCAATTCTAAGCTACTTTGTGTATTTTGCCAAGTCTTGCAAGGATAGAATGACAATCCTTTTTTTCTTCAATGGGGAAAAAGGTACATGGCTAGTAGCATTAATTCTGTTGTTAGTTTTGCATCTGGTTCATGTAAGAACTCTACATGGGTGGATTCTTTTGGAGTCTACAACAACAGAGAGACAGTTGCTTTGCTTGCTTGCTTTCTTGCTTGTTTGCAAGAAAGAAGATTCTTCTTCAGCTGCACTTGATGTTTGCAGCATTAAAATCAGAGGTCAGTCTTAGTCAGAAACTTTGTGCATCAATCAAAATCATATGAAGACGCAGTTTTTTTCTGTTTGTGTGAGAGTCTCATGGTTTTTGTTGATTTGATCTCTGTTTGGAAAAGCACAATTTTGAATAATGTGTGGAAGGGACGCATATACTAGGGAAGTTTTGTCTCTGGAGAATTCTGGGTCTATCCAAATGGGGAATTCTGGGTCTCCAGAGAAATTCTCTGGAGACAAATCCAAATGGAGATCTCTGGAGAATTTTGGGTCTATCCAAATGGGGATGAGGGGCTGGAGAAGACGAAGAGTTGCAGACAGGGATCATCCCCCAAGGGCACGACAGATCAAGAACAAGGCGTCCTCCTGCCTCTTCACATTCCCATTGGCTCCCCCCCCACCTGCCTGCTGCCCTTTCATCTCCTTCTGAGGGTTTTGCCATCACTGGAAGTCCTTGCTTCCTACTTGATGATGGGTTTCATATAATTTCTGTAAGTGCCAGATGGTTTTCTATCAGCTTTTGTGGGCTTTTTGAATTCTCCTCCATATGAGCCAGCTGCTTACTATACAATCTTCTTGTTTTTCACAAGTCTTTCATCATCAATTTCATGTGGCATGATCATCAGTTGGGCCCAAGAACATTATTGGATGTGAATTGCTCCTGGGGTTTTGGAAAAAGCCTCTGCAGAGCATGAATGATGGAGCCTGAGGCTGTGGCATGTACAAGAAGAATAATGAGGGAGCTCCAAACCACAATTCCAGATACAACAATCTTTGACACCACACACTTTTTTTGACTGCAGTCATGGGTACCAATCCTTACCACAGAAGGTCTAAAGCTTTGTTGTAGCATCCTTAAGATCTTTCTTTTGGCCCCTTTCCTTGTCCTTTCTTGTTTGCTCAATGTAATATATGTTTGCCTCTCCTATCTGAGGAGTCCACAGAAAACTGTGCTAGTAGAGAGTCTGACATGTCAGTTTGTGTCATTCTCTTCTCCAATATTGCACAATCCCAACAGTTTTTTCCAATGAGGAATTCAAGCAGATTGATTGCACGGTTGAAGATTTTGTTGTCCACAAAACACAGTGCTATGGGTATCACAGACTGAATTGAATAAGAGCCAAATCATTCTTCAGATACTGTAATATTCAAAACTATGCGAATCCTTCACCTCTTCAAAATTCAGTACCACCCATGTTTCTCTTGAAAAACTATAGATAGAATTCTGCAGGTTTGCCAACCTCATTCTCTATCACTGTTTTCTTTGTAGTTTATGACAAAGCAGCAGACTAATCACATACATTTTGTAGTTTCTTCCATCATCCACTTTGCTTATTTCTGAAAAGAAATGGCACAAGTTGCAAGCAACTGAATTTGGAAGAAAATTGTACTCAAGCAAATAATTAGATGCATCAAGGTGATGTGCATTCTTTCTTTGGGATGCTTTGAATCTCATTGGCATTGTCCAATTGTTGCATTGGGTTTGGTCAGTGGCTGAATCCTGCCGGCAGAAGGAGGAGTGGCATTGGCAAACTACGAATTCCGAGTATGGAAAATTCTATGTAAAGCTTCACAAAGAGGTAAAACATCTACTGCATTTTGTTCTCTATGGGTTGTGGATTTGGCGCTGAATTTGTTCTGACAGTTTTTGTAAGGCACTTGAAGTTTCCACATGTTGAATTGTGATGGATAATTTTATGTTGGTGCTTGTTGGTTAGGCCATGGAGGTGGCAGTAGTTCACAAAGACTGTGAACAAAAGTGTAATGAGTTATTTGCTGAGCTCAAGGTTTGCAAAGCCCAGCTTGAAATGATGAGGCTCACTGGTGGTCACTGCAGCCCCTGCAAATATGGTTTACTTTTCAAACTCTAAACTCTTACTGTCACTGTATCTCTTTCTCTCCAATGTCCCAAATGGTATCATGGGTAGACTAAAGTGTAGGGTAAAGTCCAAGGGTGAGGGCATGACTGAAATATGGGCTGTGTGAGTAGTAGAGTGCAGGCCCGATTTAGGTGATGCCCCTCACCTGGGTGGCTTTACCCAGTGAAGACAGAACCAGTGAAGGAGATGAACTTTTCGAAATGAAATTGTCCACTCAGAAAATGAAATGTGTCTCCTCTCCTTTCAAGAAATTTTTCACTCTATAATGTTACCTCCAAATACACTTAATTTTTTCTGGGAGGTCTTAATGACTGGCACAATCAGTGTGCTTTTTGATCATATGTGTTTGTGTGTGTGTGTATTACTCCATCTGAAGTGATTGCTTGGTCTTATGGGAAGCGCTGTCTTATGAATAATCTTAGATGCACTCATTTCTTTTCCTCTGTCTTCCTCTCTCCTCCAAACTGATTTATTTAGTTTTCTTAACATCCCATGGATGGTGATTTTTCTCTTGGGAAAAATATTGGCTACACCATAAAGGTCATCTTCAGACTGTAAGACCGACTTCACCGAAGCTAGGGCTTTGCAATTGCCCAGCACACCCTGGACCCCGGAACCCTGATCCCTTTGTCTCTGTAACAAGCAGTGAATTCAATGGTGGGAAACAGCATGAACCTCAGATGCTTGAAGACCACATAAAGAGTGCACATCCACGGCTTGTCAAGCGAGTGGAACCCAAGAATTTCACATCAGATTCTGGACGACACATTGATTGTTGCATGTGAGTGTTGGGTTTTTATACATATGGATCTCCTTACAATTGATGTGGTTAACCTTCCACTTATTGACATCCTCACTCAGAAGGTGATCAGAATGGGTCCCTAATGTTCCTTTGCAAATTGATTACCTACTTGGATTGCAGCCGAGATGAACCGCACACCTATTACCCACCAGTGGTTCAAGTGGTCCCAGTTGCCCCAGAAAAACCACGAAGTAGAAAACCACATGGCAAGGAGGCTGCATATTCACCTCGACAAGCCCATGAAGAACACAAACCACAAACCCAAGGCAAGCGTCTGGGCAGATATATTAACGGCAAGAAAGTCATGGTCTCATCTGGAAGCAGTGTTCCTGCAAGCCAACGTTACAACTTTTACAGACAATATGGTATGAGCAGTAAACCGTTGTTTTGTTTTTACATGAGTCAAGAAGAAATGGTTCAGAAGGATTATGCCTTCAGTTTCTAGAGAAATGATTGCTGGATTTTGGTTTGAATGTGAAGGTTTTGCGGGGCAAGGTGCCAAGACAAGTAATGGATGGCACACAAAGTAGATGTGGAGACATACCCAATGCTGCTCCTACCCCATTTGGACACATAGTTCATGAGAATGTATTGGCTCTTGTTGTGTGTGGACTAATTTGATTCTTTATAGGATGTACTTGATTGTGACAAATTTGTTCAGTTCAATTGTGTGTTGTGCTTGACCAAAAAAGGAAGCTATATTTTGTCAAAATATTGACCTTTGATCTTCATAAGGACACTCTTTTGTCCCTCTTCATCTTCATATATCAATGTCCATTATCTTGCATGCTTGTGATTTTTTTTTCCTGATGGCATCCGTATGCTTGTGGATTACTAATTTGCCAGTGTCCCATTTGGATCCACTTGCTACTGATGTGCCTGAGCTTGGAAAAGTTATTTTGTTCTAGATGCTGAATCATTGCCTGTTTCTGCCTCCTTGAAGAATCCATAGCAAATTCTCTGTTTCACATAATATTGTGAGGTGTGGTTAAGGCATTATTCTCCCTTTATGGAATTTTGGCTTCAAATCTTAAATAATCTATGAAAACGTGCAATTCGTTGGGACACTCTAAGAACTGGGACAGGTATTAAAATTTTAAATAAAAAATTGTTCAAGAAACTAGCCAATTCTTGTAAACTCTTGTAAGAACTGGAATTGGAGATTCTCTAAAAAAGTGAGAACAGCCCAACACTGGTCCAAACTAGTTTTTGGCTGGAATGAAGCAAGTATACACTATACACCTGGTATTGAGAGTGATATAAAACTGGTACAAGAAGGTATTACCTGAGGTCCTTATCAGGCTGGTATGGGTGTAAGGTTGGTATTGCCTCAGCCCATACCAGTCTGGAAGGGTCTTCGCTACCAGTGTTGATTACTTGATATCAGAAGCAGGTCTATAGTCTATGCCAGATCAACACTGGTCCTTAGTCCTTACATGTCCTACATGTTTTAGGGCTTGGTTGTTTGATTGTTTGTTTGTTTTCGGTAACAGTTTGTTGAGCTTTTTGCACAAGGTGTGACCTTGGGTTTGCAAAAGATCTTCATTGCCAGCACTCAAGGATGCAGACGCAGAACGTCGACAGTTTGAACTTTCATGGGATGTGATTGATGAGCTTCCTGGCATGCCCATCAAACGCCCCCTGCTTTTTACTTTGCTTGTGTACGTGATTGCAGCTGTTTTGGTTGGGTCTGTAAAATGTTTCAGTTGCAGAATGCAATTGTCGCAATTGTTTGCAACTGGACATTGAAGTTCACACAATCCAATGGTGAATGATGGGTCGTCAAACATCAGCAGCTACGTGAGCAGGTAAAGAATTTCAAAGCTTGAAATTCTTGGCTCGTTCTTTCATTTCTTGATGGTGTTGTGGGTGCCTTTTTTCGCCGTGGTCATTCCTTTTTCTTCACTTGATTTGCTTGGGTAGACTGAATCTTCTTCCCTCGGGTGTGGGACGACAACAACAACACACAAGGTAGTTCATTCGTTTCATTTCTTCCCCACAGATTGTTGGGATTGCATGCAGAGGAAACGCAAAAGGTTTTTGTTATTCATCTGCGTTTGGTTTCCCTTCTTTCTATTGATGATTCTTCCTGTCCTTCAAGGATAGCAACGAAAGTGAGCAGCGCTCGTTGAACACGAGTTCCTTTTGAGTAGCAAAAACCTGACCTTTGTAGAAAGTGCCTCCCATTTCCAGTCTTTCAGACGGTGAGCTACCTTTTGTTCCATGAAGAAAACTTGTATATGCTTAAGTGAACCACTCTTTGGGCAAATTCTTTTTCCCACCATTTTGTGGGAAGGAAGGGATTTGGAGCAAACAGTCAGAGCTTTGCAGCATATTTTACAAAGAGCCTCAATTTGTGTGTGTCTATAGGGTCTTCACTTTTTCTGTCTCACTTCAGCCCTCTGTATCCTTTTGACAATATAAGCGGGAACAACAGAACATCAATTCTCTTGCTCAATTCACAGATTACGAATGCACCCTTTTTGTCATGCTCAATTCTTGGAACATGACTTTTGGTGCAAGGAAGGCTGTTACCTCAGTGCCTGCCTGTGAACAACAAATTGACTAAAGCACACAGTGTTCAGATCTTCATTGTTCTTTCAGTGGGAAAAACAAAAGGAGTGCATTGCCAGGAAAAGTAAAAGGCTGTGTGGTTGCATATTTGATAGACTTGGACCGTCTTGAATGTAATCCTGAACCCCAAAGCTTTGTCTACTGCTCAATGAACTCTTCTCCAAAGAAGTCTTTGTCTTATCCAGTATTTGACTGTTGTCTCAAGTCTTCTTCTCCATAATGGTTTACCATGAATGTCACACCTTGTCTTTTGAACAAGTACCATTAGATTCATGTAGGATACCACTCTTGGAGAAGAAGGGTTGAATTCCAGAGGTATCAAAGAAAATATAGACATTGAATGTCTTGATATTTTAGTTGCTAAATTGGCTTGCCACTATGAAGCTTGTCAGAAAGCTTGTTGATCCATCAGAAAGTGCATTGAGTATTGACATATCATTCCAGAATCTCAACAGTGAAACTTGATGGACACCAAGATTATGTGGTTGAGGTTCTTACAATGGTACACCTGTTACTGATGTTTCCCTTTAGTGGTTGTTGACCTTCTGTATCTTACTTCTCATGTTCACACATGATTGTCCTAGGAGAAAGAGAAATAATGGATTCTGCTGTCATCTTCACCTGGAAGTGACAACTTAGCTGACTGACAGATGAGTTATGCAATCACATTCTGAAATAATTGACATGCATTGTGAAGAACATCTTGTATCAGTTTGGGTGACTCGATTCTTGCCCCTAGGTAATCAAGGAAGCAACCTGGTGAATTTCCAAGCAACAGAGGCCAACTGTTCAGCAGCAGCTAGAGATGGATGCTCAAGTTGAAGGTGATGAAGACAAGGCATTTGAGCAGTTTGTCGATGACCATTTGGCAGGACAAAATCAAGGAACTAGTAAAGGAGGGAAGAAGGTGGGAAGGGAAACTCATGGCCCTGCATGTGTTTCCTTTGAGGGTAATATTGGTGTTGGCAAATCTACCATCCTCAAATTGCTTCATTCACATCCTCGTCTCCACCAGTATGTTTCTTCTTCACTCTGTCTCATTTGGGCCTACACACATTTATTGAATGCTATTTCTTCTTCCCAGTGAATAGCTTTCACAAGAAAATCTCAATCTCTGTACCATTTTTTCTTGTTCACAACATGCATATGTGTTCTAGCTTGTGCCTTAGGCTGGTTGATGCAGAGGCCCATGTGAGGCTTCAGGGGTCTTTCTTTGGAAGGGTGTGCTAACTATGCTTGTAAAGAATGATGTTCTGCTAGGTCCCTCCCACATAATGTGGTTCAATGCCAATTTTCTTCGAAGATCTACTAGAGTTGATCATGCATCTGGGTGTTGAACTTTCTCAGCGCTTTACTGCCGTGTCCCATTCTAATGTAGCCTAGGTTGTTAATGGACAATTGTATGTAGCTCTCTTTGAGAATTGGGAACAATCTCTGCTCTTGTGTAAAAAGTATCTGAAAGATGAGAAAGATGAGGACTTTATGACATGTAGAAAGAACAGGACATAGCAGTGCTGATCCCAAATTACTGAATGGGAACACTGGCATGTGGTTCCTTTTGGTTGTTCACAGGTTTCTGATACTAAATCTTGGGTTACACAGTCTAAGATGAGAGTTGCTAATATTCTTGCTATATGGCTATTTTCATGCAGTATCTCAGAGGTATTGCAAGAACCAATTGGACAGTGGCAAAATGTGAATGGAACAGGTCTCAACATGCTTGAAGCTTTCTACAAAGATCCACACAGGTCCATAACCACAAATCTTCTGACTGTAGTCCTACCATAGCATGTCTTCAAGCTGTTAATGCCTAGCTCCTGGAGATATGGAGTAGAGTATAGTGGTCTGGGAGTTGGGTTCAGTGGGCAGGACTGAATGACTGGGCCAGTAGTGCTTGTGATCCTGGGTGGCTCTCACAACAAAGGTAGGTACTTTAGATAAATTTTGCATGCAAGAGAAGGGATTTGGCTGCTTTTTGAACAGAAGACTCTTCATCCTTTAATGGTTGCATCTTAGACCCCATTGGTGTAAAAACAGTGCGGGTCCAACTGAACTGAGAAGATTATGCACGTTGCACATGGGTTTGTGCACCCTGTTTACTGTTATCTCTTTGTGCCCGGTGGGAGAGGCCTGCCAAGTTAGCCAAGGCATCCAGCCCTGCAGTGGTTGCATCAATTGTAGGAAGTTTGGGCTCTTTAAGTTTGTAACTAGTGGTGGGTAGTGTGTTGCAGATATGCGTACTTGTTTCAAAGTTTTGTGTTCACTACAAGATTTCTTCAGCAAAATGCTGCAGCTTCGACATCAAAGGCTGCTTTTCTGCTGACGGAGCGCTCAGTGTTGACAGACCGTTGCGTATTTGTGGAAACAGGGAAAGATCAAGGCTATCTCAATGCGCTTGAGGTTGCTGCATATGAAGCATGGTACCATGGTGTTGTGGCAGCCCTGCCTAATGTGGTACATGTCCTTCTTGCCCTTGTACCTATTATCATGTGCTTTCTCTTGCATGAAAGGGTAGTTGCTTGTTTCTTCTTTCTGTGTAGACATTCTTTCTTTGACTGTGAAAATCTCTTTCCTTGCTTTCCAAATAGTACGTCCTGATGAGAGAGCTTACCATGCAGAGGAAATAATCAACTGTTGTGTGCTCATGTTGGACTGTTGGTATGCTCCCATTTGTCTGGTTGATATGTTCATGAACATGTCTCTGTGTGAAATGCCCAAGAATGCATTGTTGAATCCAATTGTTGTATTGTTGCTGAGCAGGTGCCTGATGCTTTTGTATATCTACGAGCTGATCCTGTAGTGTGCTATGACCGGTTGAAAGCACGGTGCTCTCACAAACTTATCCTCTAAAATTAATAAAGTAGCAATGATCATGAATATACTTATTGATTTTCTTCTTCATTATCATAGTTGCCAATTTCTTGGGACTGGAACAACTGAGGCTTTTGTTTCTGCATAAATGAGAAATGATTTATTTTCTGTATGGCAGTGCAAGGTCTGAGGAAGCAGGCGTCAGTCTTGATTACCTCAAATGTATTCATGAGAAGCATGAAAAGTGGTTCATAGAGGGTGCATTCGAGAATGCAGGTAACAGTGGAACAATTTCCTTTGTCTTTAGTTCCATTCAGATGCACTTGGATGTCCTTTGTAAACCTTTTACTTCATCTGAAGTGATTTTGCCTCAAGTGTCTATATGGACTTCTCCATGTCCTATATAGTTGCTACTAGTAACAGGGGAGTTGATGAAGCTTGAGGTCCAAAGTAAAGACACATATCAAGCTATTGCCAGTACAGAGCTTGGTGTCAGTGTGTCCAGGTGATCAATCCTCCTAATTAAGTGTGCCCTTGTAGGCGGCTGCGATTAGAACCAGCAAGAAGACTTCACTCCCTTGGATCTTGTACACTATGAATCCTTTTTCCTTGTGCAAGTGTGGTTTGTGTACAGACAACCATATAAACTTCAAGAGTAACACATCAGAGGCAACAGAACCCAGCATTCAGTTGCTTTGGCCAGCCTCACTCCCAGCAGGTTCAGGGTTTGAGAGTTGAAAAGTTTGGCCCTGTTATGCAGGTGACTCAGGAGCCCAGTTGCGTGAAGGCCATATTATGTCCACCTCAGGAGCACCATTAGTAATTCATGGGTGTCCTGTCTTTGTGCTGGACTGCAGTGCCGACCTGCACTTTGGAAGGCCGTCAAAAGAGCGCGATGCTGTTATTGACCAGGTTGTAGATTTCTTGCTCCGTCCTGCCTGAAAACAAAAGTAGCCACTCACTCCAAACTGTATGTATGGAAGGGAAAAATAGCTCAAATGGAGCTTATCCTTAAACTGGCTGTAATTTATGAAACAATCAGTTGCTGTTTTCCGTTGTGCAGGGTCTAATACATGGGCCACTCAATAGGTTAGACAGCAGTTGTAATTGCAAACAACGTTGAAGCCACCAAACCCAGCCACTCTGCATCACAAAACTATAACAATGGATCAGAGGGCCTTCAAAAGTTGATCCTTGCATGGTTTCCTTGGTCTTTGGATGGTAGCTCTTAATTTTGTGAACTCCGATTGTTGTTTTTGTTATTGTTGATCAACCACAATGTAGAGAGTCAATGTGACTGGGTTATATATTGGTTGAATCGGTATGCAAAGCTGGAAACATCAGTCATGGAGATCATGCATGTGTCCAAAATTGAGAAACATGTGAAGACAGGAGGAGAATGAAGAGCTTGGTCTTTGTTTTGATTGCTTTTATCTTGGTTTTCTGTTGTTTTCTCAACTGTAGGTATTTGTGCACTTCACCTGCACAGCAAAATGCATGCTTTGTATCTCCTTAATGATAATTAATTGTCCATCCACAAGAGAGATAGATTTGCACTCTTTGCATCCCTTAAAGGGTGGGAATACCAGAATGTGTGAAATGTCCAAATGAAGACATTGTGTGCTTAATTTGCATCCCAGAGTGCAGCTAAGAGCATGAATTGTACAAGTATGCAAAGCACGAGGAACTTGGGTGTGAAGGCAATAACAGGTTCAGGACCTAGGGCAGTAGCACCATCAAAATGGGCTTTGAACAATGGTGGGGATGCAGGTGGTTTGCCTGCTGTTAATGCAACAGTTAGCATATGGTAAACTAAGATGCACTTCTCAAATGTAGTACTGGGGGTTGTGTAGTAAAGCACTAATAAGGTTATTGTTCTCCAACTATGATGTCACACAGACATGTGCAGGAAAGGATGCCGATCCCAGAAGTTTTTTTCTTGAACAAGTTTGAAATATTGCATGAACCTTGCAGTAAAGGCAAATTGCAAGACCAAAGGAAACCTCCCATTGATGCTGAGGTGAGGGGAAGATCAGGTATTTTGCAAACTGTGGCTGCTGCAGCAACCCCAGGCGGGAATGTGACTAGGGTCCTCGTATGTTGTTGGAACACCTCTGAAGCAGAATGTCTCAGCAGGTATATTGTACTAACAGGTTCTTGCACTGCATGAGGTGCACCTCCAAGTTCTTCTGGTGGGAAATTAGTGCAGATATCAATTATGCAGCAGCCCGGGCAGCATTGGCCAGAGTAGCAGTTTGAGCTTGAGGAGGATCCCACTTTTTGGAGAGATCATAATGTGCAGGGGGGTCACAAGTGGTCTTGGTGCATTCTTATGGGTAATTGCAAATATGGAAGAAATGCTTTTGACTGTTGTTTCTCCAAGCCTTGATGCCTATCTTCTTTAGCATATGCTGTGTTTATCAGATTCTTTGATGGATTTGGGTTTCTTTCTCAGGTCATGATCCAGTTGCAACCAATCAACAGCTCAGAATGGTTGATTCAGGGGTTCACTAGGTGTGTAAAGCAAGAGAGTGTGCACAGAATCAGCGTGTGAGGACAACCTGAGTCAAGGTTCACATTTCACTGTATTGCTGGTGAACTTTTTTCTCAGGCGCAATTTTGAGACTCAGGCTTGTTCTTCAAGCTTTGGATGTGTGTCTCTGCATAGAGGTTAATCTGCATGTGTGCTGACAGAAAAAATCTGTCGATTGCAAGAAAAGCTTTTCAAGGTGGCAGATTGCCTAAGGTTGAGAATTGCATAGGCTGGGCACAACAGCTGTATGTTTTGTTACAGGCAGGTTAGGCAATGAAGACAATTTATCTGTTCTTGACATTGTATGCAACTTTCATCTGCAGGAAATTGTGTGCATGATTGTGCAACTGTGAGAAGTGTAGCGCAAGGATCATAAATGTGGTGGTTTTTAAGAGGGTCATGGCAAGATGGCAATGGAAAAACATTTACTATGCTTGGAGACATCATTGACCATGACTGCAGGCTGAGTGAGAATCAGGGCATGACTCCACAAGTTTTTGAGCTTTGCTGAACTCTGCTTGGTATGGATTAGGAGATCGATGGCCATATGCAAAGCAGAACATTGCTCCTCCCACAATGGATGCCTACTTGGGATTATTATTTGCCTTTTTCTAGCTCAAAAAATCTCAACAATTCCTTGCTTGTTTGCAGAACCAAATGTTGGTTGTGTTTTCCATAAATAAGGTTCTTTTTTCCAATCTTGGTTTGCTGGTCCCCATTGTACACATGCCGATGCAAAATTTTACAAACTTTGCTACTATTATCAACTTTTTAAGATATGCATTCCGTGGCTAAATTAAAATTTGTAACTTTTCTTGGTTCTTGACACTAGTATGAAGGTTCCTAAGTGCACACATGTGGTCATTTACCCCTCCAAAGCAGACATGAAATTAGTGAACATAAATTTGAGCATTTATTTTGGGTGTTTTTTATATTAGTGATTTGAACCTAGCTAATGTCAGACATATTTGTAAAATTCAGATGTGTTGGCCCAGGGTGACGTCATACAAATATGGCACTTCAAATGCTTTGTTACAGTTCAGGAACAGCTTGAATTTAGAAAATGGTTCTCTTGTTGGAAAACAAAATGTTTACAATACAGCTGTTGTGTACATACTGCTATCAATCTACTCTTAAGCGCTTTGCCATGGATTCTATTTCTTCCTGCTTTGTGCTCTCCTCCTTAGGTTTGCTATCCACCTTTAGTTTCCAATTTGTATCCTTCTCCAACCTACTTGGGTCGAAGGCATAGAAAATTGGTGGGCATTTTTCACGTTCTACTTGTGATAATGATGTCCCTTGACCATTAAAATTCTTGTACCGATCTTCAGCTGATTGTTTTGAACTCAACAAATTTTGAATGTCTTGTGCAATATGATCATGCAAGAACTTGTGATCCAAGTCCTTGTATGAATGTTGACATGACATGTTGATGTCAACTCCGGATGTATCAATCACCTCGATGGGCCGTGTGAATGTGCTGAACTCTCCACGGTTTTCCATCTGCACAAGGCTTTGGGTGTCTACCAATTGATTTTGCTCATTCGAGCTCTTTGATAAAACAAGCTTTCGGTCAGCAGCTGATGAGTAAATTGTGAAAAGAAAGGGCGGTAATCCTTTCATCATCCTCTTATTGCACAAGTTGTTAAGGTCCATGTCTTCAAATCTGGCCCTCATAGCATCAGGTGCCAAAAAAATGACATTTTCCAAAGCATCAAGTTCAACTATATTTTGCCTGTTGGAGCTATGGCTTGTATCTCCCATGACAAGGCTCGGGGAATCGTGCAATGCTTCAATTAGCACACGATTCCCCATGTCATGTGCAAGGATATGGACCTTTTTAACCTCCTCCACCTGTGCACATGATTTCAAAAGAATAAATACATGCTTCTTCTAGTGCTTGCATATCTTTTCAGTGGACATTCCATCATTTCTTGGAAGTGAATTTCAATAAACTTTACCCATGTTAGAACTTTGAGGCAACAATGGATTATCCATTTACAATCAAGTAACAAATATCCACCATTATTTGAGGTTGATACCATATTTCCCCCATTTGTGTAGGCTTCTTCTTCTTTCATTTTGTTGTCCTTACGCTCAATAATCTCTTGACAAACAAATTGAACACATTTGTTTTATTGACAGACATTTCCCTAGTAGGCTGACATTACAGACTACAGTTATTCTGAACTTATCTACAACGTGTAGAATTTGGTTGGGTCTGTAATTCATACCTCAGTTAAAAGGGTTGTGATAAATCGATGAAGCCAGGGGGTTGATTTCTCAATGACCTTTTCATCATGCTTGTAGCCCCACAACGTCCCATTGGAAGGCCAACTATATACAATTACAAGGCCTTTGAACTTCAGAGAATGTTTGAGTTGTGCCGCTTGCTTGATGGCATCTTTATGGTTTACATTGTACCCATGAATGTACAACAATACTTCTCGAGCAGATTCCTCCATTGAATGTGCCTCCTGCATTCAAAGGTCAACCTGTACATTAATTATTTTAAAAAAGAAAGTGTTGAACTCTTCCTTCCCCAACAAATATGGTTAACTTCAGTTTAAAACTATTTAAACACAAGTTCAAGCTTGAGCATGACATACCTACATAGTCTTATGGTTTTCTTCAAGTTTCTATAGAGAATAATCTATCAAATATTGACAGTGATTTGTGAAACTGTCAACCATTAAAGTGGAACTTAGTTGTAACTAGTGTGACCTGTGTAATTGGCCCAAGTATTAACTAGTTACCCAACTCGAATTGAATTTGAATATTGAATTTTTATTAAATTTCCAATGACAAAGGTTACTAAAAAGTCAACATCTCTTGCACCTCAGGTTTTTAAATTTATGAAATCAACATCAATACAAAATCCCACTCATCTAGGGCTTTCCAGTAGTAGCAGATGGAATTGAAACCTGATAAGGGGGGACTAGTTACGAAACTAGATTGGAATCGTACCTTGGTATTGGAATTGGACTCTGGGTTTCGTTCCAAACTCATTTGAGAATCAGAATCAGATCAAACTTTCAAAAAAAAGTTCAATTTCAATTGTAGGGTTTAAAGAGTTTTCCGCTTATTTTTTGGGAGGAAGCTTAAGCTCTTTTGGGACTCTCTTTTGTATTTTGTTAATTTTTGCAAATTATCATGTTAAAAAAAGGTTGTGAGCTCCCAAATTGAGGTGCTTCAAATTTTGTTCAAAAATTTCACACTCAAGAAACAAGACACCACTGGAGCTTGACTCAAAATTTTTGGGGTTTAAAATAGGATTTTTGGGGGGACTGATCTAAGGTTTTTGGAGGGATTTGAAATAGAGTTTTTTTGAGATTTAAAAATAAGGGAGAATTAAGAGTCTTTAAGGGTGGCTAGAGGTCAATCAAGGTGGGTAGTTACAATTTTGAAACCCTAAACATGAAACCACATCCTTGGAAGACATGTAATGTAAATTAGGGTTTTGAAATATGTTAGTTTGTATAATTGAATTTTTGTAAAACATTGTATTTTATTTTTTTCCCTTAAAATAAAAGTTCAGGTTTTTAATTTATATATATATTGTTCATTTTGATATTTTGAATGTTGGAACCAAAGTTGAGGGTTACCTGAAATTGAGGTTATTTAATTAACTTCAGTCTAACTTGAAAAAAAAAAAACCAACCAAAACCGAAACTGCTCCCCTAATTAGAAGACCAAAACCAAAACTGAGTTTCACATTTGAAATTAAGAAAAAAACTGAAACCAAACTAGACCAATCCCTTCAAAATATTAAGAACGAAAACCCAAAGGGTCCCCCGAGGACCGAGGAACTGGCCAACACCGGTCTAAACATCACAAAACCACCTCAGTGCACACCTTTTCAAGACTACTGTGGGGGCACAGTGATTTGGGAGATCTCAACATGACAACCAAACAAAGCATTTGAACAAACAATCGACCTTTTTTAATGGATAGATGTACATGCCTGAGCACGAAGTTTGTTATTGATCTCGTCCACAAAGAGTTGGTGCTCATGTTGCAACGTGCTGTCGATTGACAAGATCTCCACATGCTTGAGTGGGGACTCTTTTCTGCAACTTCGTCCTTCCTTGTCAGGTATGCCCACTGTCGTGATACCGTAATGCAACTCTTTGCCCTTTCTCCAGTCGCTCATCGCACTATGTTGCCCGATGTACTCTCCATCTTCTGTGACATGCCTATCTGTTGCGTAGAAGACGTCCACCTCCGTATGACCTTCCGGAACCCTGAATACTTCCGGGTCGAAGAGACGAATTGCCCGAACCACTTTCGCTAAATACTTAAAATTGAAATCTTCTATCAAGCTCTCGCACGCCTTCAAGAGTCGCAGACTATCCTCTGGTAAAGGATCACAATTTAACGCAAAGAGAACCTTCTCCTCATCATTGAACTCCATACGATCAAGAAAATATTTCCATGATTGATGCGTTTTGGGCAGGTAGTCTCTCAACGACTTAGCGAGTCGGGATTGCGACTGCAAGTAGGGAACTAAAAATCTATCAACCACCTCCGACACATACATTACCTCTCTTGCCGACGCCGCATCGAGTATTAACGCAAAACATCCTGAAATCTCGCGAGACATTCTATACTGCTGAGAAGTCTCGTAGGTGGATGTCAATATCGGCAGTTTGTCGCACAACGCTTGGAGAAGGTAGAAACGGGGAAGTAAGTGGCGAGCTAAACCATCGTTCTTGCATATGCCGAGAGACCAGGCAGCTGCAACAGCACACTCCACATAGCGCTGTCCTGTATCATGATCAGTCTTTGGAAGATATCTGACGTCCGGCTTCATCTTGAAGGCTTGGCTCAAGTACCTGAAATCGTCACAAACCTCCCATTTCACGTGCTCGCGCACAAAATCCGTTACTAAGCGGGATAGATCGATTTCGTTGACCAGAATGGTTTCAAGAAAAGGTTTCCATGATAGTATTGGTTCCTGCAGATACTTCTGTAATGGAGGTGGTACGTTCGGAAGGAACTCTTGCAAGCGAGGGAGCAAAAAAGATTGAAACTCCATAAAAAATTCTGGCCATTGCGAGTCTCGCAGTTCCGAGTCTCGCAGTCCCCGCTCTCGCAGTTCCGCAGTGTCGACGAGAAGTGACCAGTACTGGAGTGCAGATTGATAAGGTTCCATAGAATATGGCAACAGATCGTGTATCAGTTGCAAAATGAGCAATAAACCAAACGGGCCGTATAATTTTTCGTCTTCATCACTCTCTTCGTTGGTTGCCTCCTCCGTCTTGCCTTCATCTTCAGTACTCGTGCCACCGTACCTTGCCTTAGTGTGTGTAGTACCCATGTTGATCGTGTCAGGGAAGAGTGCCAAGCTTGAAATTGCAAGGTTGCAGCATATATAAGGCAGCTGCTTTCCAACGTGAGTCTTTCACTCGGTTTCCCCCATCACAAAGTAGAATTGCGGATAGCTTCATCTTCGGATTTCGGCCACATGAAGCGCCTTTTCTATCTTTGCCTTCTGTTATCCGACTGACCGCCTCAGAAGTTCCACAGTCCAAACGTTAGTGGCCAGGGTAAACCAGAACCCGCACTAGAACCTTTTCACTAGAAAATTTTTACCACTAAAGTTTCAGTAAATTTTGGAGTTTTTACTAGTCTTGGGCAGTTATTGAGTTTTGACCTGGTTATCAACCAGGTATTGATAATTTATCACTTGGTTCTTGATTTTTTTGATAATCGTTTAATAACATAAACCATTGGTATTGAAATTTCAAATTTAATAGCCCACCTGAATGGTATGATTATCAATCTTAAAATCCTAAGCATGTTTCTGATATAAAACATAAATACTGAAAAAAGTAAAACAAATTTAAAAACTTTATATCCAGCTAATAATTGGTTGGATAATTGATGATTATCACCTAGTTATTTGACAACTTTACTTTATGAAGAACTAACAGTTATTACCCAAAGAATATTGATAACTTAATTGACACTCTAAATTTTTTACATCATTATTGATAAATGATAACTTAATTGACACCCTTATTTTATTAGAAAAAAACACCCCACCCAGCAGTTATGAAAAAATCAATAACTGGCCAAGACTGGTTTCTAGTTTCTACCATGGGCCAAGCCTAGGTGCTGGTGCACCCAAGGCAAATAAGGTAGTTACTAGTGTTGTCCAGATATGAAGATTTGAGGTTTTGTCCAGGTTATCAATATGGCATCTTCTTTAAAAAAATTATAACGTAAGGATATGCATAAAAATAATTAACAAATACATTTTTTACAACATACATTATGTATACTTTGTTTTTTTGTCATTTGGCAGATGTGGATTTTTCAGTTTTCAAACTTAAGCTAAGTACATGATATGTACAATGGTTATGGATAAAATTTTAAAGTTACGATTCTTTTTCGCAATTACACATTTGTCCAATAAGAGCAATTTATTTTTATTTTTTTGCAAAACTAAGAACTTGTGGGGGAGTTCAATCTCAGTTCTTTAAAGAACTCTACCCAATGCAATACAAGTTTCTTGCCATAGCCACACCCCACATACACCCAACCTGTTACCCAATAGCATCCAACCCCACACAATACAACCAAAAGCTCCATCATCTCTGTTGTTGATGAACTTCAGAAGTACACCCTACAGGCTCAACACACAAAACAAGTTCTTTCAGATGTAAGCTATTCTTCATCTGTTGAAATTCCAACAATTTCGAAAAAGCTCAAAAAAAAAAGTAAAAATATTCTGATCTTATCTTTCAATCACTTTCCAACTTTACTTGCTCAAAATGTGTGTATAATTGAAAAATATTTATTTATGAGAATTTTAAAATTAAAATTTATCCCGTTCCAAATGGGTATTTTCCTAATTAGAATAAGTTTATAACATATACAAATTATTTGTTCATTACTATTTACATTATGTACATTTTATTTCTAAATCTATGTTTTTTTCCTTTCAATTGTTTTTTCCATCCATGTTTTTTTTCAAAAACCATACGTCACACACAATAATTCAAATAATCCAAATATTTTGCAAGCACTAACTATGCAACTTTACTACACAAGTTGAAGCATGACTTGGTCAACTCCACACCATCACCAATTGGAAAGAAACCCAAAAGAGAAGAACAATACTACCCAACTTATAGCCAACTTTGACTTCTGGACATTTGTGGTTTCAAAACCTACAACAAACCTCTAGTTTTTAATTTTTCCATGGAAGCAAATCAATTTGTGGATTTGTATGCAATGAAAAAAACCAAGTTCCTTAAAGAACATGGCAAAATGCCAGTCCCATGTATTAGTTTTTCCCACTTCTTAGGTTTTTTCCATAATAAACATTAATCCATTCAATTATGTTTCCATCCAAGATTTCATTTTCACCCAATGAATGGATATCAATTTAGGACACAATAAATTGGTGACGGATGTTTTGTACACACCATACACCTTACAAAGATGAGTTTACGTTATACATGTCAACTAACATGATTCACAAGGCTATGCTTAGCAACCTAGCACCATATCAAATGGCTCATTTCTTGGTGAAATTTAACATCAAACATATATTTATATGGTCCGACTTGACCTTTGACCAAACCAAACAATCATTAACAAACATGGAAAAGACATGCACCAAAACCTCAACATTGGCTAGGGCAAAAATAAAAAATGAGCATTCCTCATAAATAGATACCATCATGTGTATACAATCAGCTACATATTCAACAATAGGACCTACATGGGCCCAATCATCAACCCGATACATAGGTTTCAACAACAATGCACAAAATCATCGCTTGGTAAGAAATCTGATGGAAGAAGTTTTCAACATTTTGAAAATCATTTCAAACTAAATGTGATTTTCAATAACTTTCGTAAATATTTGTGTGATAGCCTTGAACATAGACACATAATCATGTTGCAAACCAATAAAGTTAACGATTACAACAATCTCCAAGACCCACCATCATCGAACCCCAAATATTGACAATTCCATAGACACTAGAAGAAAAACATGTATTTTCAATTGGTCTTTATGACTAAATTTTAGTCGTAAGTCACATTTTGCAACTAAAATATTTTTAGTTTCCTAAGATAAGTCACATGTGATAAATTGACAAAAGGTATTGGACGAAAAAAAAAGTCAACAAATATAATTTCATCCTTTGATTCCATTGTATACATATTATCACATGTAACTAAGATGCAACTATTTTGGTCATAATTGAGGGCAAATAATGTGTTGCCATGTGTCTTAATATTTGATTATTTAAAATATAATAATAATTATTTTGAAATAATTTAAGACTTTCAATTCAAATGCTTAAATGATCTTATATTATGACACGTGGCTTAATATAAATATGCCATGTGGTGTTTAAAATTTTAATTCAATAAAAATATCAATACTAGGTTGTAGGTATTTAGGTAGGTATTTAGGTAGGTACATAAGTAGGTGTTTACAAACGAAAGTTATATACCTACCTACCTATTTAAGTAAAAAGAAAAGTAAGTATGTTGTACCTTCCTAGGCTAAATACTTACTCATATAAATAGATATTTAGGTAAGTATGTACATAGGTCTACCTAAATAGGTAGGTAAAAATTAAGTATTTACTTAATTAGGTAGAGAAGTAGGTTGGGGAAGTAAATACTTTAAAATTGTGCATAATTTATTTTTTTGTTTTGGGTTGAGCCTTTTTAGTAATTCATCCCATGTGCACAAATTTCTTAATTTGAAATTGGATATTCACATTCCCTTGTTTATATAGTGTTCAAAATAGGAATGGAAAACAAATAATATGGGATAAATTTGAAGTTTCAATTTCTTCCCAAATTAAGTGTAATTCCAAAATTTTCTTCATGCTTTATTTTTTTAGTTTTTAGATTTTTAAACAATTCAAGTATATGGTTCACTAGATAAGTAAATAATCATTTAATTAATAATGATTAAATTTACATATATTTAAATCATAAACTATGCAGTACAAATATTTACTATTCATTATCAATTACTTAAATAAATAATAATTTTTAAATATTTAGCAAATTAGCTATTTAATTACTCACAAGTTATTAATACATAACTCATAGATAATTAAATAATTCAAATATTTATTTTAAGATTATAAATAGAGAATTACAAATTGCTATTATAACATAAATTCTTACACAAGTTCTTAATAAAATAATATTCAACTAATTACATTATATACCATATAATTACATTTATTGTTGTAAAAATTATTATAGATCAAGTAATGTTTTTCTCTTGGTCATTATTAACTATAAATAAAATAATTTGTTAAACATAACATTAATTTTCATAATTATTGTAAAAAAATTATAAAACATTTATCATAGATAATTAATCACAGAATTTTTAAAATAAAAACAAAAATACTGGTTAGTAATTCATGAAATTTCCAAAATAATTTTTCCAGAATTTTAATTCAGGTTTAAAGTTATAAATTACAGATTGCAAAAAATTAATATCAATTAGAAAATAAGTGAGCACATATTAACTAATTCTTATCTGAAGTAATTACAATGATTTAAATTAATGTGACATTAATTAAATTAAGTCATTTCTTTCAATTGAAGAATATACATTATATAATATACCAATGTATGTTATAACAAAAATGATTTGGTGTAACTTATATTTACTAAACATATTCATTTATAATTATTTAAAAATTACTTATTATGGATCACACTTGTAAGAAAAACCCTTAAAACTCAATCAATAACTTCTTGAATTAAAATGTAAATTTAAGATTCCAAAATAGTAATCCAGAATTCAAATATCAATTTTAAGATCAAATAATTGTTTTGAAGTTAAATTTAAAAAATCAGAATTGAATGTCAATTTTCAGATTCAAATAATAATATTCAAAATTAAAATTTCCATTTTAAGACTCAATAAATATTGAAATATTAATTTCAAGAATTCAAAATAATAATTTGAAATTCAAATTTCAACTTTCAAGTCAAATAATTTCTTAAAATTTAAATTTAAAACTTTAGAATTCAAATATCAAATTTCAAGTTCAAATAAAAGTATTTAAAATCAAAATGTCGATTTCTAGACTCAATTACGTTTTTTTGAATGGAAATACTATTTTTTAAATTTCAAAATAATAATTTAGAATTCAAATATCAATTTTTAGATCAGATTTTTTTTTGAATTTAAACAACAATTTACAGATTCAAATAACAATGTTCAAAATTGAAATGTTTATTTTTAAATTCAATTAATAATTTTCAGACTTGAAGTATAAATTTTGAGAATCCAAAATAATAATTCGGAATTGAGGTTCAAATGAGGTTCAAATCGAATGATTATTTTAAATTTAAATGAATATTTTTCAAAGTTGAAATATAAATTTTCAGATTTGAATAACAATTTTTCAAATTTCAAATTCAAACGTTAAATTTGAGATTCATTGAATGAATTATATATATATATATGCTACATATATTAAAATACACCCCTATGTCATTGAAGAATATTTTAGGATGCAACTAATTTGGTGATTATTGTGACTAATGGGACATATTAACCTATTAATGAATGAAGTTTTTAATAGTAACATCAGAGTTGTGAAAATGACCAAAATAGTTGAAATTTGATCTTGTAATTACAAATATTCTTAAATCTAGTCACAAACAACTGAAAGTCGCATGTACTTGTAAATGAAACAGTTACTTTTTAGCTGATTTCCACTAGTGCGACAATACATTTTGTAAACATTTTTAAAATGTTAAATATATGCTATAATGTTTTTTGTATATAAATGAAAACTAAGTTTTTCAAATTTTTATGAATCAAACTGTTGCGGATCCTTCATGCTAAGAAAGTATTAGTTGGGTAATTCAGCTTCATCCAAAACCTTTATCTTCTTTTGAGCAAATAAAAAAAATACATTAAATTTTTGCATCAACCACATTTTTATCCTTGCCCTTTTCTTTCAGACTAGGAAATAACAGTGAAACTTAAGCCCCATCTCAAACAGCTTCTAATCATGTCTAATCATGTTGATTAGCGTAACACAAAATTTTCATAGTTTGCCCGGCTTAGAGCAGGTTCACCCACAACCCCTATTTGGGCCTCTACAAATATCTATTGTTCTCAATATAAAGTGTTAATTCTTTCCAGTCACACCCACCTACTTGGCCTTCTAACAATGTTTGTTATGATATTAATTGCTTCTACCCACACCGTTTATGTGGCCGTCCACTAGTATTTTATAATATCCAACATAGAATGTTAATACTTCCCACCCAGAACCCCCTATTTGGACCTTTTATGGTGTTTGTCATGGCCAATATAAAATGCTAATTCTTTCACCCATACCCCTCATGTGGACCTCGAAAAACCAGCTAAGAAATATCTTTCAGCAGCTTTACAAAAGATCTCCACATATATTTGCGTCATATAATCACTGTTACAGCCGATGGGCGCCACCGACCACCCGGGGGACCAGGCTGCTAGTTCTACTTCAACACTTCAGTAGCATCTGGAGAACAGTCCTAGATGTTAGTTGCATTCAGTCAAATTTTCCAGTTGAGTTGCATTGAATTGCAGTTCAGGTTGGAGTTCGAATTTGGAAAAATGGTTTTTCATTATGTTGTAGTTATTGACAACCAAAATCACAGATGAACTGGGGCAAATCCGGTTCACCTCCCACATTTGTGTATATGATTTTATCCTGTGAATCATAAGGTCTAAATCTGGTCAAAACCATGTGAAGTTTTGCATGGTGATGAATGAATTCCGTTTGTAGTAATTTCCTTAGAAATTTCTCTTTTGGATTTTTTGTGTTTCTCCTTCAAGCACGGCTGTGTATGTTGCAGTTTAAGGGGAGGCACCCTTACAAAGTAGAATAGTTCCTCTGCTTTTGGGGGGAACATTTCAGAAAAGTTCCCCCCAAAAGCGAAATGTTCCCCCCCAAAAGCGGAGGAACTTCTAGGTTTTTGAAAGGTTCCTACCCCATGAGTACCAGCCAAGTATCATGTGGGTAAAATGAAAAAACTAAGGCCCACAAATGAGGACATTCCTGAAATGCAGGCTGCCTGAGCATCTGCCTCATCAGGGTCCTCACTTGAGGAATGTCAATGCCCTCGCCCTACGGCCTTGCCATACACAAAAATGATGTCCGTCAAGATCAAACATTATAATTTGCTGAAATCGTCCATGGATTTCTTTTGGATAGAACTGAGCCTTACCATGTCCAAGTCATGCCTAGAATTCAATTGGTGGGCAGTTGGGGAGGGGTTATTTGGGATGGGCTCTAAATACCGACTTTTCCAGCTCAGGAGAATGCACCAAAAGTGTCAAAAAGTTGCCTCTTCTACTTGAGGGTTTTTGTATCACCTTCAGACTTTGGACACCTCTACAATTTTCTATTTTCTAGATTCGCTTTGCGGGTTTTCAGATATGCTCTTGACATTTTTTAGGAGTCCCAGCAGAACACATTTTCTTAGTTTTTGTCATTTGCTTCTTGGCCATTCATTAGCCTTCTTTCTAAGTAGCACCTGCATGTCCCATGCTTGAACCCAAATCTATATTATATATATTTTGAGTATCATCTACGAACAAAATTCTAATGAATCCTCCAGGCATCTTTGTGCGTCTTTACCACCGCAGTATTTGGATTCTTCTTCTTCACTCCACCTAAGTTCTATAATAAGTAATACCCTAGCTTCTTGTCAGATTTGGTGAAAATTAACTGAAAAATTGGGTGAAGAGAATTCTTAGAAATTGCACTGGAATTTTGATAAATTGTACAAAAATATACAATTTGTGCAGATGAATATTTTCAACTAGGAGCAATGAGAATGTTAAAAAATGATGTTGCTTAATGAGTTATAGCTCAGATTTCATAAGAGCCTGAAGTAGAAAGGAATCTTTGTACTTCAAAAGTAATGAAAACAAAATCAAGTCAAAATTTAGGATTTCAGCCATACTCTTGAATGGTAATCTCAAAATATCTTATGGAAGACCTATTATAATGATGAAAAAATAATGAACAAGAGACATACATAAAAAACCGAAGTTGAGATATTTGAGAAGCCCATGTGTCCAACTTTAATTGAATTGAAGTGTCCTAAAGCACTGCAACTTTTTGTCTTTGTATTCTTTTTGGTGCCTCACCTGCTCTAAGAATACCCATTTCATGGACAGCCTGGAGGAGAAACTTGCAACAGGTGGAAGTTACTGTCCAGGTTGTCAGGGGAACTTGGAAGTTACCCATCAGGCTGTCATTTTTAAAAAAAGGTTAATTTGAAAACATTAAAAACAAATTTGCTCCGCTTTCCGCAGGGGAAGGGTGTATACAAAATAACCTTGTAACCTAAAGTTAGTTGAGTATAACACTTGCTGACTTAGGCCCACTTTAGACGAGGGTCCAGGGTCCGATTTCGTAGGAACCAATTTGGACTGATTCGAAGCAAATTGAATCCTTGAGTTGGACTGTACCTTGGTCCATAGCCTGATTCAAGAGCTCTCATTTCAGCACTGTTTTTTTGTCCCAACCCATTGCTTTTCCCTCCAAAACAGGTGCCATGTACGTTTAGACTCAATTTGTCACTTTTTGGTCTTGGACCCTTGTTTAAAGGCCTTGGGACCAATTTAATGCTTTTGACCAATAAGATTGCTTGAATTCATTGGTCCCTGGACCTTCTACGGTCCTCTAAAGTCACCCTTAAACTGATCATTCCATGTAGTAAGCCTTTGATGGCTGGTTTCCTTGGTCAAAAAATTGCAAACCACATGTTCAAAATAGTAAGCCAGAAAATGGTCACCTCCTAATTTTTGGTTGAAGATGGAAAAAAAGATGGAAACCCCAATCATCTTATTTCAAAGTCTCCAAAAGTCCAAGCGTGAAAATCTGCTATAAACTTCATCGCATCATGAGTGAACTACATGACCTTTCACCCATCCATGTTTAGTACAAAATGTTGAAATTAATTTAACATCTACTAAAATTTCTGAAATATGTGTGTGAAGAAGTCATTTTAGAGGTTCAATTGCTCACCGAACAATATTTGATGATCCAAAGGCATAATGTTTCTGAGAATAACATTGAGAGATTGTGATTTCAAATCCAAAGATTTCAGTTCAAATAGGTTAAAACAACCCATAATCAAATATCCACCTATAATCAAACATCCTTTAAAAACAAAAAAAGACCTATGACCAACATATTTCAGCACCCACCTACATTCAAAGGAAACTTGTCACCAAACATTTAGCTAAAAACAATTTTTTATGAAATTTTCTAATAATTTAAACCCCCAATAAAAAAGATGTGTTTGGTCATGGGTTTGGGATACACCCATGTGCAAACATATGTGTATTTTTTTAAGTAAGAGACACAAGAATAATTGTGTATTTTATTAAGTGCTACCTACCTAGTAGAAGATTGGTTATGCATGGTTTAAAAGGTAGCCATGTTCGTATTAAAAATATATATTTACATTTATAAGATATGAACCTCACTTGTAAAAGAAGATTTCTTTTGGGTTTAGGGGGCTAACCATAGCATTTTCCAATGTGGGTGTACTTTATGAAAAAGGGGGACATTATTAAAACAAATTCCCTGACCATAATTGGACAAAATATTTTCAATATGGGGTTTGTACAACTTTTAGAATTAGAAAAAATTATATATTCTCTTAAAAGGGGACCCCATCAATATTGTGCACAAAACTATTTGGAAATGGGATTGGGCTTGACCCACTGTGTCAAAAATGTGTTTGGGAATTTCTGAAAAAATGTGGGAAATCTAACCTTTTAATGTTTGGATATACGTATTGGATAAATCCTTGAAATTTTATACAACCCGTAGGATTTAATGCTCAAACTCCTATTGCCTTGAACCCACTCAGTATGTTTTATTGGGACAAGGATTAGTTGAATGTTTTGTCAACCTAGGTTCAAACCTTACCTTGTATGGATTTAGATGATTGTTTTTAACCATGTTATTGTCTCTTTCTTTCCTAAAGGTAGACCTGAATGACTTGAAACAATTCACGTCTAGAACTTGTAATGCATCAGAGGTGTTTGTAGGCAAAGTGCCAATGTCCAAGCAAAATTGTGATGCCTACTCTATAGCTTTTAGAGTGACATGTGAGCCGTGTCCATTTAGGATAGTAAATGACAATTAGATCTAGATATGCCACCAAGGACTAACTTGATACAAATGAGAAAAACTCCTTAAACAGAAAACAAATCATCATGCATTTTTTTGCACAACCATACATGTTCCAAGTTTACAATTTCTAATGTAATTGTCTTTGATTTTTTCACCTTTAAAAATGTCAAATCTTGGTAGAAAACCTCTTATAGCAAGTGTTCGAGAGAACTCCCATCAATTACTATGATCTTTTATTATATTTTTCATCTCATTTTTGTTGTGTGGGGTGTGGAGGCAATCCTAAACGAAAGCTTCCAAATAGAGGTGAAATGCAAAATTGTTATTCAAGCATATTTTTTGAGAGGTTATATTTTTTCCTGCATATTATTGATAATAAAGGAACTCATTACTAGCTTAAGGAACAAAGCAAGCAATTCAAAAATATGTTTATGGATCTAGAACATGCCCATTTGTGAATCCTATCTAATTTAACAAATGTGGAATTGAATTCTTCTCAAAGATAGCTCTCTACATTAACAACATTAAACTAGGTTGCAATTCCATTCAAGCTTAAAATGAGCTATGTATCATGAAATTTTTCTTTTGAATATGAAGTATGTAATTTAAGTCTGGAACAAGTGAAAGGTGGATTTATGTTTTCTGGGAATTTTTTCGAAAAGAAGATTTTGATTCCACTACAAGGGTCTTGTAATTTCAGGATGTAAGTCTCTATCATTGAGTAATTTATTTCTTTTTGGTCTTGCTAGATTAATGGATCTAGCTACACTATGTATTCCATTCTCAGCCTTTGTTTGATATGTCAATTTCATTGTACATTTTATTATATTCTCAGGTTGATTTGCTTCAAGTTTCACACATGGAGCCATATTCAACTTTGAAAGGATTGTCTTTAATAGACCAGAAACAAGTGGGTATTTCGCATTGAATGCCCATTGTGACCAATAGTTGGCGTTGATTACAAAGTAGAATTGCTAGATATACTCAACCCGTTTGGGTCAAGTGCTTTAAATTTAAGCTTAAGTATTGAAGATTTAAGAAAGTCCTCGAGTGAATGAACCAACCAAACCCTAACCATACCATGTTCATCAATGGTTTTTTATTCCAACATATTAGTACCATTGCCTTATGGTTGTTGCTAACTACAAGGTTGTTCTTATTAATACTTGAATATCTTCTAAAGGATTATAACAATCCCACAACGCCCCATAGTTGTTTAGTGATTAAAAATTTGACCATTAACACCTATAGTCAGCACCAACTACATGGCCAAATGTGGACGATATTGAATGTGTTTCTACATCCTAGAACTTCCTCGGGATTTTTCAATGCCCTTATGGCCAATACCGACTATAAGAGTTATTGAGTTCAAATGAACTTTTTTGAAAATTTGAATATGGCATTGAGGAATATCTCTGAGCCAACATGCAAATTCATCAGCATGTAGATCATTTCGACCGTTACGTTTAGTGACGACTATAGAGAGTTGTTCCTTCCATGTTAAAATACTGGAATATTATATGTTAACCATTTTAATATTTCCATGAGCTTAATTTACACTTCCTTGGCCATTGGGACATTTCATGCCTTATGGTTTTGCATTAAAAAATGTTGAAAGATATTTTTCTTCCAATTATAGTATATCTATGTAGCCAATTTGCAATTCATGGGCCTTTAAATCACTCCGACCCTTATGGTCGGTGACAACTATAGAAACTAGTTCCTTATATATTAAAATATTAAAATATTATATATTTGCAATTCAAGTCTATTTTTGGGCCTAATTTGCACTTCCTTGAACTCTAGAACATTTCATGCCTTATGGTCGACACCAACTATTGGGCATATATCTTCACATATTTAATATTGGAACTAATATGTTTCCATTCTGGTATATCTCTGAGCCAAGTTGCAGTTCATAAGCCTTTAGATCACTCTAACCCCTACAGTTGGAAACTATAAAAAATAACACCTAAAATATGAAAATAGTGAAATATTTTATTTTATTTATCTTGGTATATCTTTAAGCCTAATATGCACTTCCTTGGCCTTTGGAACATTTCATGCCCTATGTTGGTCGCCAACTATAAGGAATATAGAATATTTAATATTGGCATAGAATATTTTGTTAATTTGGTCTATGTTTGAGCCAAGTTGCATGTCATTTGCCTTTAGATCATTTTGACCTACAATTGGTGACGACTATAAAGGATTATTGTTTAAATATTATATGTTTGCAATACTTGTACATCTTTAAACCTAATTTGCACTTCCTTGGCCTCTAGAACCTTTCACACCCTATGGTCCATGCTGAACATAGGGAATATATCCAGAATGTTAGAATATAATATTTTTCCACTGTGGAATATTTATATGCCAAATTTGCATATCATTGGCCCTAGGATCACTCTAATCTTTATGGTTGGCACCAACTGTAGGGAATCAAGGACCAATAATATATTTATATTTTTTTGTTTATTAGTATGAATTGACAATCAACACCTTCTACTAAATTCATTCATCTGCAATTGTATCTTGAGGATTCTTATTTGATCTCTGAATATGAATTTCCTTGAGTATTCTATAGGGGGGAAGTAGTTGCCAAATAAACATAGAGATTATTCAACATCAAAATAAGTTGAATGCTAGAAAGGTTTTGGACAAATACAAAATATTCCCAAAGAAATAAGCCAAGATGAGTATTTTTTTATGTTAGCTTCTTCCTATGTCGATTGTTAGGCCAACATTAAAAGATTAATGTGCTGAAAATGGAACAAGCTTTATTCGTTGGGTATTGCGAAGGCGAAAAAACATTATATGTTTCCTCAAAATCCTCAAAAGGTGAAGAAGAGCTTGTGAGTATATACATGCCTTCCTAGAGCACTCTATGGACCTACAAGAATGTTGAGTTTGAGAAGTTGTTGCTAAAAGATCTAGATCTTTCCTAACTTTTTAGAAATATGTTCCACATTTGGGATAGGAATCATCGCCTTCAAGCATGGCGGCCCTACATTGATTTGAATCATCCTAATGACAAGGATTGGCACATCTCGGTCCATGCCTTTGTTTTGGACACCACAAATGGTTTGGTTGAGCTCCTACAACCATGATTGATTTAAACAAGTAGGATTTCACAATCGTCTAACCACATGTTTTCTAGTAGTGGATGTAGGATGGGAGGTGAGAAATAGAAAGTAAGTAGGTAAATATGTATGATAGTAGGTGAGAAGTAGGAGGTAGGTAGGTAGGTAGGTAGGTGGGTAGGTGAGAAATAGGAAGTAGGTTATAGGTAGGCTTTTAAGATGGTAGGTGGGAATTAGTAATAAGTAGGCAGGTTCATAAGATGGTAGGTGGGTAGGTATGTAGGTAGGCCTAGGCTATTGCTTAACCTTGTTAGTAATTATCTTGATTAATTAGGTAGCATAGGATGTCTCATTTTATTAGAACACCATTGTCGATCTTGACTAAGGATTTCATTTTTTTGGGGGTCCAACTTGACTAGACGTCCTAGTTCATTAAAAATCATTAACCATTTTGACTAAGGTGATCATTTTTTTGTCCAATTTGACTAGACATTTAATTTGACCTATAGTCAAATAGGTAATTTTAGTCAAGTTTACTAGTAAAAAAAACACATGTCATTCAAGCCCCATGCATCTAATCAAAATGTACATGTCCACTAATCAAAATGAACTTGTTAATTAACTTGGACCTTTTAAAAAACCATGAATTGTAATAATGAACTAAGTAAGAGAAGATGAACAAGGGGGAGAACCATTTGGTGTGGGTGGTGGTGTAATAGTAACAACAGAACTTTTGTAATAGCTTGAACTAAAAAAAAAGGACCTTTAATGAGAAGGAATGCATTGCCGAAATATGTAAATAATACACCATAACAAGGAAGTAGAGTAGAAAACCTAAGATGTTATTGTTCATGTCCAACATCTTGAACAACTACAAGGTCACCAAAGCTTTTAGCAAAAGGCTCATGAAGTTGTTCATTTCCAAGATGTTGGTACCCAAAATGTCACATTCATTACACTACTAGAAAAACATGGTATTATCTGATTAGAAAAGTAAACTAAAAACCATTCATTTTGACATTCGGTCACATTAAAACATTTAGTGATACTGGTCAAGTCGATTTGACCACATCCAATTTGATTAGTGATTTTTTTTATTGACCATAAGATGGTCTTTTTGACTAGTCAAATCAGAGAAAAACTTATGCAACCAAAAACATTAAAAAAATATCCTAAATTTTAAATAATTAAAATCCAAACAATAAATAAATAAAAAGTAAGTACCCACCCATGACCTACTTATTCACCATGACCTCCTACCTACTTTTCCACAACCCACCTAAGTATTATACATTTACACAAATGCACAATGTATATATATGAATATACATACTCCACATAATATATGTTAGTAAGGAAGATTGAACCTTGGCTTCCTTGCTCCAAACCAATGTCTTGACCATCAAACCACCACACCATTTTGTAAAATAATATGATACCAAATGGATTTTAAATGTTTCTTTGAATTTCAATGAAATATTTTGTCAACATTTGAACTTTAATAAGTAAGTAAATAGATACCTAACTAGGTAGATAAGTAGGTACACATGCCTACCTACTTATGTTTTTAAATGTACATACTTAATTATGTAAAATATAGGTAGGTATGTAAATATATATGTAAATAGGTGGGTAGGTATATATAAGTATGTAGGTAGATAAATAGATGATAGGTAGCTAAGTAAGTAGGTAAGTAGGTAAATATGTTGATGCTAGGTAGGTAAAGACCATACGTAGGTATATGTTAAGTACATAGGTAGGTAGGTAACTAAGTAAGCATAACAAGTAGGCTAGGTAGTTAACCAAATTAACATGGCCAATTTGATAAACATGGCCATTCAATATGGCTAATTTTATTAAGCCATGGGCATCTTGATGGACCATTTTTAAAAATTGACCTTTTTTACTATATGTACAATTTAACACACAAACAAAATGGTCAATTTAGTCAAAAAAACTAAACAAAAAAACCATGTGTTTTCATGTTCCATGCCTTTAGTAAAAAAAACATCCTTTTGGCTAAAGTGGACACCTTAATCAAGTGGAACCTTTTGAAAAATCATGATTTGTAATAGTGTTACCTTAAGAGAGATGGTATGGGCACCAACCCAAATTTATAAATTGCTTATGCAAATTGGGCTTTAAAAGTTGAATGTGCACCTAATGATGTAAGTGCCTAACCAAACAACAACAAACAATGCACAAAATGTTTCATACATACAATCCCCAAGCAAGAAAAAAAAAGAAGGAGAGTGAAGATGAAAGAAACATATAGTGAGAAAGGAGACGTTGGTGGGCCTACATGTGCATAGATTAAGGTATCAAAATAGAAACATAGTGAAAGGGTAGATGTTAGTAGGCCCATTTATAGATTAGGGCATCAAGAGTTGAATAGGAACAAACACATGACAAGAATGTTCATCTCACATGTTTGAAATGAACCAACCAAAATGTGCCACACGGTGACACAACAAAATTAACAATTGGGCAAAATGACCCCTTTCTTTTTTACAAAGTAAACATATTGGTTCATTGTTGTTTAGACCTTCTTGAATATGACTTTACATTTTATAATTCATTTATAATTTAGAAAAACTATAACTATGACATTCCAAAATATCCATTTAATTGTGCTTTCACCTTAAATTACCAATCTTTTAAGAGCACCTCCATGCACATGACTTGAAGACGGACATTTTGTTTTGCCCCTTCTAACAATCTTCTCCTTTGAATGGGTATTTTATGGCCTTTCAATTTTTTTTTCTTTTCAAATCAACTTGAAAATATTTTCCTTTTGATCTTTCAATCTATTTTAGAATTAGTGGAAACTTAACACCCCTCCCTCCCCCAACCCCCAGACCATCTTTATGAAGAGTTTTTAAAAACATGGTAATTCATCTTAAGGTAAGGTATTGAAAATATGCATGTGTGAATATGGTATTGGAAAAAAAAAACTACAAAAAATATATAAATTTGAAAAGACAAGATCTTTTCATGTCTCTTTACTTGGGAATGGGCTAAACAAATTCCAATTTGATAATTACAACTACCTTTTATGACTTACATGCAATCTAAAGTTGTTACTTAAAAGGAACTCCAATGAATCGTTATCATTGGAATAAACCATACATGAATGTCAACCATGATGCATATATGAAAAAATTTGTATCATGAAAAAAATCACATTTTTTTGTGATCCATCAATCAATCACCTAACAAACAATAACATCTCCCTTATTTTAAAATTAATAAAACAATCAAATGTCCTCTACATTATGAAACAATTTCCAAGGTATATAATGTACACTACATACTATGCAATGGAATAAAATGTCTTCTATTTTGTATTGCAATTTCCAAGGTATGAAGCCTACCTACCATCAAATTTTTTGTGGCTACAAATCACCGAATGGCTACATGGTTTTTGGACAGGCTATTTGTAGGCATGAATTTTTTATTTTTTTTAAAAAGCCAAAGCTAGGGCTTTTTTTTGCAAAGGAGCAGTTCCGCCTCCCTCATCACTCTCATTGTAGCTACTCCTATTCCCATCACTGATCAACTTTTTGCCATCCCCATTCCCTTCTTTCATGAATGATCGCTCCCCTCTCTCATGAGCAATAGCCAAACCTATTGACAATGTCCCTTTTCAAGATGCCATCACCAAATGGAAGGACATGAAGGTCTAATAATGCCTTGGTACTTACTGGCAGATGGTTTGTTTATTGTAGCAACTTAAATTTCTTTTTTGGGTCCTTTTTCTGTTGGGGCATGTTCCTTTCTATACCAAGTTTTGCATATAAAAAAATTGCAGGTATACATTTGTTCTTTGAGTTTGTTGAAACACACATGTCAAATGGTCGCATAAGTTGGTTTTTAGTTTTGAAACACATTTTGAAAGCTCATGTAGGTTTGTGGAGCAAGCTTGGAGATTTTTATTTGATGTTTTTGGAATTATCTTGTACAATGTGAATGTTGAAAAGTTTGGAGTTTGGAGTCTGGACTCAAGAGTTACACTATGCAGCATGCACTTGTGCTTCTGGACTTATTGTTTGCAATTTTTTTCTTTTGATTAATATGGTCGGGGTTGCAAGTAGAAACTTGGGGTGGGGTTGTGGGTGCGTGCAGGCACACTACTATTGCAAATGGGCAAAATCTTTTGATATTGGGTTCAATTCCCTTACAGCTACTATTGCAAATGGGCAAAGTCTTTTAATATTGGTTTCAGTTCCCTTAGCAGTGCATGCAATTGTAGTGTATTTGTTGCCAAATGCTTTCTTCCCTTGATTAATTTAGATAGTCAAATCATGCTATTTACATTTTGTTTGGTTGCCAAAAGCTTACTCTTGATTTAGCACAATAGCCTATCACACTACCCAAAAGAAATAAAAATAGCCAATTTATTCCACTCTGTATATTTACAAATAATCACATTATACACGCTGCCTAGCTGGGTGTAGCCAATTAAGCAACCTTGAAAAAAATAAAAAACATGCTGCTACCCACTCGATGGAACAACGTGTTCTCTATTTGAACTATAATCACTGCACTTCAATATCTGCGGCACCTTGTCCTTGGCCAATCGTTGGACCCAGTTTGACCATGGACATAAATAGGAAGAACATGTGCTTTCCCTTGCCAAGCTGGGAACATTGCGACCTCTTTCATAGGGATACGGGCCGTGCTTTGTCCTAAGGAAATAAGGAAACGCAAAATGTCATGTCTCATCACAAATATCATCTTTTAATTGTAATTTTTAGACTTGATATGTTGACTTTGGGGTCAAGTCGCCCAGCATTGATGCAAATGCTCTGGAGAGCTCCAAAGTCCAAGGTTGCTGTTGCTAACGCAGGAAAAACAATGAATGGAAAGCTAGCGTGGAAGCAAACCGTGTCCCTAGAATCGGCCAATGGAAAGGTGCCGTGCAGTAGTAAATCGAACCCTGTCCCTAGAATAGGCCAATGGAAAGGTGCCGTGTAGTAGCAGTGCCTATGACACGTTATTCCATGAATGCACTCCACACGATAATAGAGTATTGCTTTTCTTTTTTGTCAACGCATCAGTCTTATGTGGTGCACACTGCACTGCATTCCACCCATGTACGTAGCCTTTAACATACTATATGACAATCTGAGGTAGAAGCCGACTATTTTAACTCTCAAGGGGCAACATCATCTGGAGTCCTACGATACACAATTCGTACCTATGCTGCTCACAGGTGGTGGATTATTTGGTTCTATTGGAGTTACTGCAATTTCTTATGGGTCATGTTGAAACTCATGTGGCAACATATTCGAGTAGTATGATGACTGTACAGTGTCCCTATTTGGAGGATTAAAATAATCTAGGTTGCACTGCAATTTTCGTCTACACTATACGACGATTTCTTGTGTAGACAGTGTACTGAATTTGTGAACTTTTTTTCTTAGAATTGCAATGCAATTTCAGAGGTATTCCACAACCACATGTTGCAGAGCACAGCTGGTGTTCTACACCTTTGATGCACACTATTTTCATTGATTCTTGGCCCACTGGGATAAGCATGTTCCAAGTTCTTATTTGGAACGGGCCCACATTCCACAGTACGTAACCAGTTATCAGGTCTTATCCCTTGACTTTAATATTAAAAAATCTTCGTAGGTTGGTCGGTGATCTGCCCCTTCCAGTTTTGGAGGTTCCTAGGTTGTAGCAAGTTGAAACCGACTGCACCCAAAGTGGAATCAGCAGATGGCTGCCCGTCCCAAATAGGAGAAAGCCTGATTAAAATGCCTGAATACGACACTCCCGGTTGCGTGTACGATAAACCTTCTTCCCTTGTTCCCGACTGACTCAGATCCCTGCAATCATGTGTAGGCCTTCGGATAGGGCCCCGTGTCCGAGCTTACCTGGTGTAAAGACTTGCGCATAATTTTCTTTTGGCCTGGACAGTCAGGTTCTAACGGGGGCAGGATCTAATAGCAAGGAAAAGGGTCCCAGTTTTAGACCCTTCCAGATTTCTGGCCCCTCCCCTCAGCCTACTGGGCACAGGACCTCAAAGAAAATTATGCTTAAGGAAAGTTAGTTTTGGTTTTTTCAGCGTTTTCTTTATATTTTCACTTTTTCATTAACCTTCAAAGCAGATTGTACAAGCTGCAAGCGTAGTGCTTTCAATAGGTTTGTGCGTTTGTGACGTGGAATTAGGGCTGAAGCATTGTTTGGGATGTCCACTTCAGCAGCGCCATTTGTGCTTGGCTGGCATCATTCAAAGTTGAGGGAATGGATGGTTCTGTATGGACGATATGGATTATGGGGTGTTTTTGTTTCTTTCTTTTCTTTGATGTGGTTTTGTTGTTGTTTATGCAAGGTTGTTGGGTTATTGAATTTTTCGACGCTTGGAGTTGGAGTTTGAACAAGCTTTCTTCAATTTTTGGTTAGAATGGGAGCAATGCGATTGGTTTCAGGAGTGCATTACAAGGATTTTGCAATATGTGGAGAAATTACTGACAGAGTGCGAAGGGCAAAATAGCTAAGTACCATAGTTTTTTTCTTTCTAAG
This sequence comes from Sphagnum contortum, assembly GCA_963920785.1. NCBI lineage: Eukaryota > Viridiplantae > Streptophyta > Sphagnopsida > Sphagnales > Sphagnaceae > Sphagnum > Sphagnum contortum. The sequence continues at coordinate 15,302,158 of OY987284.1, forward strand.
CTAGAGAGGACAGTTATGCTTCTATGAAGATCATTGTTTGCATTGTTTGGTGTGGAGGATGAATGCCTCATCATATGAATCCCTAATTAGAAGTATTGGAGATCAGCTACCCATAGTGTTTCTACATAGGAAATGCAGGACTTGAAGTTAGATGTTAGGGTTGAACCAAGGAGATGATGACAAGCTATTGTGAGTGGTCTATGTGCCAAGTCTATTGGGTGTGAATGTTTTGTTGTTCAAGTACAGTGAGTGATGTAACCAATGTTTTGTTTTTCATGTTTTTGTGTCAAAAATATATTAATATTGCACTTTTCTTTATATGCTTTGATAATAATGTTCTTAATATATTATGGAAACATGTGCAATAAGTTGAAATGAATTTAATGAAATTTAAATTTTCAAAAACAGTGATTAATCATTGTAACTAATGGTTTTAAGTGTTTTTACTACTTGAAAAAACTCATAAATGATTTTTAATTTTTTTGAAAAATGACATAATTTTGGAAAGACTCTTAAAAGACATATTCACATAAAAGTATAATGTAACATATTTTTAAATCAAATGGACTTTCTTATGACTTTTTGCAATTTAAAAATAGAATATTCTTAATATACACCCAAAATCTTTTAGAATAAACAATCACCAAATATGTCTTTACAAAAGGGCACCCTTGCTTCCTTATTTTGTAAATGTACCCATCTTTATCACATCCTTTGAATTGCTCATCAAAACACACATTTGATTTGTTTATATTGTTCTATGGTTTTTGTTTGTTGAAATTACAATTTCTCCTCACATTATGTTCTATTGTGAGATCATTGAAATGTGCATTCTCTCCAATGTTCAACAATTTATATTTTCTACTCATTGAAGACCACATTCTCTTTGGCATTTTGTTTATTACTTTCTTGTCGGTTTTTGCATTTTTCTTTTTATGTTTTAAAATGTTCTTATTGGTAGGTTCTCATAATACTCACCAAAAAACATTGTAGCTTCCAACAATGGTTTTTTCTTTCCACTTGCCATCACCGAATTTTTTGTCCTCTTTGCATTTTTTTTTAGTAATAATCTTCTCCCACAACATCCACACATAACAGTATTTTCTTTGCTTCCTATATCTACCTTAATCTTGAGGCCAATTGTTGCTAAAAGATGCATATTTTACAATAACAATGTGTTTGAAATTGAAGGAAAAAGCTAAAATCCCACAAACCCTAGTCAATTTGATACATGATGATTTTGGGGTTGCTATCAAGTTGTCTTTGTTAACTTTTCACATCAAGTAGGTTTTTGAGGCATTGGAGTCTTTCCTTTCATTGTTAATGAAACATGAAACCAAAAAAACACATAACATGGTGTGTTTAATGTTAAAAGACTTTGCATAATATTAATTTTATTAGTTGTGAAGAAAGTATGGCTAAAAAATCTAAAGTTGACTATGCAAACCTAATGATTGATGAAGATTAAAATCTAAATATTTTTGAACAAATTGCTAAGACAAATGAGCTAATGAAAGAGCTTTGGGCTAATACTTGTCGATTTTTAAAAGATATCATGTGAATATTAAGGATATCAAATGTCTTTTTCAATGGTGGGAGAAGCATGAATCCATGTTTCCCACTATGAGTTTTTTTGCTTACCATATATAAAACATTATAGAATCTCAAATTGAGATAAGGGATTTTTTTAAAAACTTGCATGTTAACAAATTTAAGATGTCATTTACAAATGGCCAATTTGGAAAAGTTGATATTTGTGAAGAAGAATTTGCCCAATCTCACGGTTGGTTGCAAACGACCTTTCAATTTTTTGGAGAGTTCATTGAGAAGGATTTAGAGTTAAAAGAAGAGTTAGAGCAATTTGAAAGTTCATTTGAACAAAATGAAGTTGTGACCATATGAAATTATGGAGGAAAAAATTACTTTGTTATTTTTGCCATTAAACAAAATGTTATAATAAAAAGCCATTTTGCCAAAAATATTTGAACTTTTGATAATTGACTTGTGAAAATTGATTTTGAAAACTGGTTGGTCTTAAATTTGTGGGAACCAACATTTAAAGATTCGATTTCTTTTTTTCAAAATGTTGATGGCCAAATGATAGAAAAGACCATCATCATTTGCAACCAATGACAAATAAGACAAATTTGTTGTTTAAAACACCACAAGCACGAAAACAAGGAGAAGAATAAGGAAACTTTTGCTGAAATAAGGCTTGCAAGGACAAATTTCAAAAACCCAAAACCTTAGCATGGCAGTTTAGATTTTAGGTATAGGAAAACAATAGTTGCCCCATCACCCCACTAGAAGTTCCCATTTTTTTCAAATGATGTGCCAAAAAAACAAGGTGTAATTGAAAAAAATAAAATTTATAATTTACTTAAATGTAAATATATCCTTATAATTTGATAATGAAACTATACCATTTATTCTTATATATTCTTAATTTTAATCGCATGTTCTTTTAATATTTTTCACGACTATGGGTGCACCCAAATATAGGGCACATTCAAATGTTTTTTGACTCTAGGACCGAATGGGCCATCACTAGCCTATCTACCTTAACCAAAAATGAAAAATATGTTGTATTTGATGGTCATTTATCAACTTCAAACGTGATAGTTAAAGTTGGTTTGAATGACAACACCCACCTTATTATTCATAACATTTGTTAAACACTACTTGGATATTATGTGGCAATATTAAGATATGAAATCTACAAAAAATGGCAAAAGATGAAAATAAATTTACACAAATTTGGTTTAATTCTTTGCCTATGTGGTGTACATTATTCTAGAATATTCAAGTTTGAGGCATAATCTCTAAATTTTGAATTTATGGATTATGGACATTAAAATCAATATTGTTTCTAAAGTAAAAAAAAATTGCAGAAAATGAAAGGATCTCAACTAAACATGCATGAACTTTGAAAATTGGAAACTTCACATAGTTTGACGCCTACAGTTCAAGACTAAGGTAATTGGAGGTTTTGTCACATCTCTTCTAGAATAGTCACAATCAACATGTCATAAAGTAAAATTGGGTTTGAACAAATGTAAGAAAAAACTTACCTTTGTATAACATGAGGCAGGGCAAGGTTTTTGCCAAATGGACTATTTGTTACACACAAGATTTCAATATCCTTGGCTAAGCATGTTATCCAGCTATCATTCGATGGTTTAGGATTCACTAAAACTCATCATGTTATCCATAAGAGTGAGGTTTGCAATACCCACTCTAACCACCAAGGCCTGTTAATCAACAAATATATACAAATTTCAAGAGAGATAAACTTCAAGAATACCATCATAGCCATGTTTCCCACTTACAAAATTGGAATTCAAGCCCAAAATGGAGAAGCACTGTAATCTGCAAACTTAGGGTTGAAAGGAGGACTAACTTATTGGGACAAATTATAAAGGAAAGGGAGAATACAAGTAGGTTATTATCCTTGTCAAATTCATACCAATCCTAATAGGGTTCTCATTGGGTCTCCAAGAAGATGCATACCTACGAGATTGTAAGGTCTCCTCCTGTTTTACATTTATGTTAGAACTTTTTGTTACTCATGACCATCTCAGACCCTGGATGAAAGATTCATGATTCTTGATATGCCCAGCCTTTTCCACTGTGATGATACAAATGCATGAAAAGCTCACCCATCGCTTGCAGAGCCATAACGGAAATGTTTGAGTTCACAGGATTCTGCATGTTTGTACAAATTAGTCAACAATTTCTCAATGTCATCTAGCGCTTCTTGGGCTTCAGCATGATAGAAGTGCTGTTGAACATTGTCATATTTAACTCCAGATGCATCAACCACATCTACCATATGCCAGTTACGACCTCGCAATGAGCAATCTCCAAAAAAGCCGTATGTGTTTCCCAATCGAAGGTTCCACTGGAAGCATTCTAATGCAAAGAGGGGGCAATCAAAAGCTGATGAATAAACTGAGAATTAGAGGGCTACAGACTGAGCTTGGATTGCCCTTGCAACAAGCATGGCTTGAAATTTGGAGAGTTCTTCATCAGCTGCTGCCAAAATAACATTTTTCAAGACTACTGATGGGTTCAACCCAGTATTTGTCAATGCTTTAATTAGGGCGTGATTCCCCATGCTATCTGCCAAGATATGAACTTCTGAAATGGGAACCTGTAGTAGTATAACAACAACGAGTCAAGAGAATTCTACACGGCTTGGATCATCTTGACATGGACTGTCCCCATGTTGGTAGAGGTAACGGACTTTAGAACAAATGTCTAAACCTATTAAAAAGTAGATTGAACATTGGATTCTTATTCTGAAACAAATAAAGTAACTGAACGAGGCCAGGCAGAAGCTCATACCTTCTCCGATAAAATGTTGTGATGAATTCTTGAAGCAAGGCTGCAGTCTCTTGTATCACCCTTCCATCTCGGCCATGGCCGACTATTTCTCCTTCGTAGGCCGACTATACAAAATTACTTGGCCTCCAAATTGCAGATCATGTTTTAGTTATGCTGCACGCTTGAGGGCATTGGAATAGGGTACATTGTACCCATGAATATACAACAACACTCTTGCCGCATTTGCATCCAAAGGTCAGGCTGTATATTAATTTTTTGAAAAGTCCTCAGTTGAAAAACTACTCTTGCTTCCCCAAAAAACATGTTTAACTTGAAGAAAACTGTTTAGAAACAAGTTCAATCTTGAGCAAAACACCTTAATAACCCTAAACCCTAAACCTTCTAAGGCCTACCGCTAGAAGACGCAACATCGTTTGCAGAATGAGTATTTTCAGAAGGTGTAGTGAGCTGAACACACGCCTGCTCACACGCCCCTTTGATTTCGTTCAAAAAATCGGATTCCTCCCGTGGGAGACCTATTCCGTCTAGCATGAAATGCTTGAAGCCGTTAGCATGCTCGGGCTTGTTGGGAGACTCCACTTTCCTTCTCTGATGCACTCGAAGTATGCTCACTTGCTGGACTCCGTGTCCGGCCCTCCACTCCCGACCTCCCGCGGGACTCCGTAGTGTAACTTCTCCCATATTTAAGCCTATCAGTTGCATAAAAGACCGTTATATCTTTTTCCACCGGTATGTACTGTGATACTCCACTTTTCTTCGGATCCTGTGACATGAACTTGTGACCAGACAAAAAGCCGCTATAATAGTGTGAACACGACAGGTTTTTAGGGTTTCGTTTTTGTTTGATTGTTGTTAGTGGCCGTCAATTTTTGCACGTTTGCGACGGAAATTATTCTATTGTTGCTGCAAGGAATGCATGGGTAGGCGACCTTGTTTATTTGTGTGTTGTGGAAAACAGGAGTTGGGCCAACCGATGGATGGTGGAGAGGTTTGCGAAATGGACGGAAGGAGGTAAGCATAAGAGGCAATATGAAGGAGAGAGGCAGCAGGTCCTTTTTGATATACCATTTTCTTGTTGTTACAATTTTCAAACTACTAGGCTAGTTGTTGATGAACTCCGTTGCACCAATGACTTAGCAGAGTAGTTGTGTAGATCAATGTAAGGATAGATATGAAGGGTTGATACCAGGGTTCTTTAGGTTCTGAGATTTGGTTCAGGGATTTCCGAAGCTTGTCAAGAAAGGGTTCCGGAGTCCCTCCGGACAGAGTTGGCCTTCTTAGGGCTTTTCTGTCCGGGTGCATGCAAAAAAAAAATTGTGTGAGCCGCACTCTGCTATGACGCGTGGAGCACAATGATTCATACAGAATGGGGATCTAAGCCTTCATTGTTGCAATACTGTCGGCTTGACATTGCCAAATCACACTCACCACATCCAGAACACAAAGTTGCATTGCATCAAGAAGTCATTTATTCATCAAGAAGTCATTTATTCAACATCACACTGCTTGAAGACATCTGGAAATGCATGTGTGCATACCAAGGATGGTCAGTCATAGCCCAGCTTTCATCACACTCAAAGTCAATGTCCAATGGTCAATGTCACAAGGTGTTGTGCATCACCAAGACACCTACTTGGCATGCAAATTTCTCAGCAACTGAGACATATTTGACAGCTGCTCCACTGGCTTCTTTGCCTCCTTGGCCAGAAAATCCAGCTCCTTCCTCTGCACACCTACCATCTCAGCATCTCCCCAGCACTCAAACTCATCCGATGATGAGCACACACTGCCCTCCTCATCAAACCCATCATCTTCCAGCCCATCATCAAAGCTAGGCACCTGATTAGCGGGCTCCTTGCTCATTGCTGCAAACAGCTTGTTGACCAGAAGCTCGCCAACATGCCTGTTGTGAAACTCCTTGGCTGCAGCATAATCAAAGGACTCAACACTGCCAGCCAAAATGCTCACACGCATCAATGAATCGACCGTGACCACACACTGCCGATTGGTGAGCCAATGCTTGATCACTCGGTGCTCACTAAAACCACGCTCAACACACGCCATTTCAACCGGCACACAGAACATGGCCTCCGCAAAGGGCAACATGTGAGGCAGCTCCAAACGATGCTCCTTCTTTATGCAGGCCCACACATCCTGATTGTTCAGCCCTGGCGCAACTGCATAATCTGCCAACCATCGCTACATCTTCTTGAACTCATGTTGAAGCGCAATGAAACATTGCTCATAGCCCACAGACTCGGTATCAAACCACCTATGTTTATCCGTAGGTTGGCTGAAATGCTTGAGGATCATCATGAACTCATCCTTGCCATACTCTGCAATCTCCTTTGCTGACTTGCCCCTGTACGATGCAACATTAAAGATCACACTGCTGTCTAGCAGATCCCCCTCAGGAAAGCGATCCTCCAGCCCCGACACAATTGACTACACCATTGAGGCCGCAAAGTCGGCCAGATCTTGCTCATTCAGCTCCCTCGTCAACACCACCTTCTCAGTGAACTTGCCATCTCCATCGCGGTAGTGGATGGCATTACTAACTTTGCCCAGGTTCACCTGTAGCACACAAGAAATAGGCAAGCAGAATTAGTACAGGGCAAACCTTGGCGTTCTGCAATACACAGCAGAAACAGGTGCATGCATAGCATTGGAAACGACAGGATTTGGTGTCATATGTACTGCAACACAGCAAAACATGCGCAAGTCACAGGTATGGTCAAGAAGTCAAACTATGTTGGGCAGGCTGCACAATGACTGCTTGCATCAAGTTTCATGACACCACATGAACCCTCATGTGTCGTTTACTTACCTTGAAGTTGTCATAGTGCTGCCCTCACAGCAGCTCCGCCTCAATGAAGTCGGTCTACATCTCCACCGCCACCTGCTATGTTGCCTTACGCACATGGTGCAGTAGCAAGTATGACGTGTGCTGAAACTTCTTGTTCAAGACATCAAGCGGCAACATGATGTCTCGCAGAAAGTTCAGTTTCGCTGCTACTTGCACGTCGCGCAGCTCCTCAAGTGCTGCAGCCCCAACCGGCCAAGGCTGTTTGGAGTTGCGCTTATGGGTGGCACGTCCCAAGAAGATGATGAACTTCGCCAGGTTGTTAGTCAGCACCACCACGCACTACAGCCGGCTGAACTAGCGTGTCGCGTTGAAGATGGGGAATCTGAGCTGGGTGATGCCGTAACCCTTTGCAAAAGCCTCCCACTGTGATTGTTGCTTGTTGCTGTGGTTGAAGAGATTGTGCACCTGTCGCAGCTCGGAGTCCACTGCCTGCAGCTCCGGGCTGCTCTTTGCAGTGTCGCTCATGACGAACGCGGTGCGGTACGCTACACAGCGTACCGCAACAATGCGCGGGTTGACTACCTTCAACCGTGTAGCTATTCCCGACTTCATGCCCGCCATTGTTGCTGCCCCATCGCTGCAGAACCCTGCCATGCGCTGCACGTCCAACCCCAATGTTGTCATGACCCCTAACAGAACGGCTATGACAGCATCAGCTGTAGTGGCCAACAGCTTCACGCAGGTCAGGTACTCAGTTGTAGCGACAAGCGTGTCGGGATGCAGGTATCTGACGTAGATGAGCAGGTGATCCTCCGTGGACACGTCTGTGCTACTGTCAATGAGCAGTGCAAAGCTGGAGCTGGCCTTGATCCGCTCGACCTGCTTCTGTAACAGCACCTCGTTACAACTGAAGAGTGTTGACTAAAAGTACCTGCAGATAGTACATAGGTCAAGGGACATCATACACGGACTGAAGTGGACAGGAGATGGGCATGTGTTGGCAACAATGCACTGATTGCTGACGACTGCAAGTGCAATGCTCAGGCAGGACAACTGCTTTATTATTCATGATCTTTGCAGCATGCATTACGCGGTCGCAAAGATGAGTTTTCAAAGCAAGGGATACCTGCCAACCTCAGATGCCCTGTGCAAACACTGCATCATGAACATACCTGCTATGGTTGTACTTGTGCGCGATCTGATCCACGCCCAGAAACTTCTCCAATGCCAACAGTGGTGCAAACTTGCTGATTGGAAGCTCCATGTTAGAGCTGTGGCCATCAGGCACTATGTAGCTGTCTTGGCTGCAACAATGTTTGTGGTGCGAACGATGTCAAACGCCCGCTTGAGAGGGTTGGCCTTAGCTGTGACTGTTGCTTTGTGCGTGAGAAAGGTGGTGTGAATGAGAAGATCGTTGCCATCCCACAAAACGGCCCCGCACGACCTGCTGAATTAACATTTGTCGAGCTGATACTTGAGACAGAGGGTGCAGCAACCAGTCACACTGCCGTTCTCAAGTTGCTTCTTGAACTGCCACCATGAGTAATCAATGGGGAACTTGTTGAGCTGCTTAGGAGTCACTGGGGGCCTGCCCTGCCTCTTGGGCTCAGCAGGACTATTAGCAACAGGCAGGTTGCTGGCACCTGCAGAAGCTGCTGCAACTGAGGTGCTAGCCTCCCCATTTAGATTGGCAGCAGCATTAGATGTTGGCCTGCGGCTGACAACAGCTCGTGAAGTTGAAGCAGGAGTGGACGCAGGGGCTGACGTAGGGGCTGAGCCTGATGCTGGTGCTGAAGCTAATGCAGCTGCTGCAGGAGCAATGGCGGTGGTAGATGTGTTGCAAAAGCTTGCAACAGCTGTAGTCAGAACTGGTGCTGCATGCTACTTGGGCTGATCTGCTGAGGGTTTAGACTTCCACCAAGCTGTACGTGCTACTTTGGTTGGGGGTTCCAGGGGCTCAACTAGCTCAACAGCCTCAATGGGGGCATTGGTGATGGAGGGGCTGGGGGGTTTGATTGGGGAAGCAATCAAGTCTGTAGGAGCTAAAGCCTCAGAGCTCATGTTGCACTTCTTAAATACAGCTAAGAAGGTGCCTCAAAATCGTCCGGGGTACCTGGATTGGGCGGGAAAATGCAGCAAGCTTATCCCGAAGCTTATCCCGGAGCTCGGGCCTTCGGTCCTCGCTCATTTGTCCGGGCACCCCGTTCCTGGAGTTGCGCGCTAGTCCGGGGAAATTCGGCATTTTTGCATCCCGTATGGGATTCCCGAATCTGTAGAACCCTGGTGGGCAGAATGAGACAAACATGATCAAGAGTGAAAAAGGAAACTTGAAGAGAATAATCTTTCATGCATTCTTGCATAAGCATTTATCCTATTGAGTGGCTCTAGACGAACGTGGTAACTCTATTCAAAATCAAATCTTTCAAAAGCATTTAAATCCAAAGGTCTCTAGGTTTTTAGGTTTTCATAATAGAGAAATGGAAGTACACTGCATTGTTACATTCAGTGGGAAAATGGTTAGGAGTTCATATGGACTGAGTGAACCTTGAGAGTTTTTGACGCGCTCCTTGGTCCCGAGGTGAACCCACTTGAGGGTTCACCAAATGTCAAGTTGCGGAAGTTGGGGACCGAAGGGCACGCTCCCAGCTTCCAACTCTAGAAAGGGGTAGAAGGTTGAGTTGGGAGCCCCGGGATTAGACTAGGAAGAGGGACTAGTAGATCAAGCACGAATCTGCATCAAAACAAACCACCCAAGTGGTTAGTTCACATTCCGGGACACCCTTTGGTGTTGGGACTTGCCACGGGCACTTGGACCACAAGACTCACCACGGCCCGGACTTGGGGAGTAAGCCACCACCTTACTCCTTATAGTATTCTCTGCAGCTCGCCACGGAGGGGGCATCCAAATGGCACAAATTCCCGGGACTCCCGAAATGGAGTCCCGATTTTGTCCCGGCGGGACTCCCAGAACTTTGAACCGCCATAACTCCCGACTGCAGAGTTGGATCGCGACGAGGTCTGAACCGAAGTTGTAGCCCTCGTCGAGATTTTTCCAACGCCGTATCGCACTTCCGAATCGGACATCGGGAAGACATCGATTCCCGACTTTTAGTGGTCGGGAGTCAAACTGTCAGTTTGACTCCCGGCCCTTCTTTTGCCCATAACTTGGGCTACAGATGTCCGAATTGCCAATGCGAGGGCATTTTCGATATCTACGTTTCAAGAATTTTCCAACGACACCAAGAACACCCCAATGCGAGGTGTTTTGCCCCTTGCTGTCGAGCTCTGAACATTCAGGAGTCCTGGAGGACTCCAAATCTCCAACTTTTCCAAGTGTTGGGCTTCACCCCCACACTTGGCCAAGCTAGGGTTGCGACAGTTTTAACCTCAAAGGCCATACTTTGATAGATTCTTGATTATTGGTAACATGAATTGGAGTTGGGTAGCTAATAGTCCATTGGCCTCTAAGGAGATGTATGTTGGAAATTTAGGCATCTGTAACAAGTTTGCCAATTAGTAGATGCAAAAGTCAGTTCTGTTAAAATCAGTGAATATCAATAGAAGCTCTCTTTGACATTGGTATAACAAAAAAAATCAAGAAATGTTATTTGTTGAAGGGTGCCAAAAATTCTAATTTTGTTTAGATCTATTATATGTAATCAAGTTCGTTTTTTTTATATTCCACTTTCTTTTTTGTTACAAATTTTAGAGTCAGGTTTTTTAACGTCTCCAAAACCTCTAGTCCCGCACTGGGGTGCACATTTTGGAAAATGTTCCTAGGGTCAATGTTCATGCCCCTCACAAACCCTTCAAAAATTGGGCCTTCATGGCCAGAGTGAACCAGCAGCCACCAATGCACCAGTTGCCATTCTGTCCACTGGATGGGTTGCGTTTTTTCATTTGGCATCAGATGCAGCTCATCAGAGTCCACTTCTCTTCATTGTTGACCACAATACTTTTTTTTGGGGTTTGTTCTTGGTTGTTTTTTTCATATATTTGACTTCACACATAGCTACCCTATTCACCTTCCTACCCCCATAAATATTGTACCAACCTTGGTACCTTACTAATTATCCTACTAACCTAATTATTTTATACTAACTACCCACCATACTAACCCAACTACCTACTTATATACCTATTTACCTATGCACCCACCTTCCTACCTACCATTATGTTCACCTACCTACCTATGTTTTTTACATAGTCAAATACTTAACTAATTACCTACTCACTTTTCCCACCCCCTTAGCCACCCAATCCTACCTACCAATATATTAAGGTTCGCCCTAATTCATGGATGATGAACATAGGTCCCCATATGTAGGCATTACAAACAATTTATAATGGAAACAATGTCATAATTATAACCATTTTGGTTTAATTAATGCATATTTTACTAAATTTTGTTTACTTAATGTTTTTATGGAATGGACATTACAATACATCTTTTTATGTAATTATTATAAATATGTACTATTGGATTATGGTTTAGGTTTAAGGTTAGGACACATAAATTAATTAGCAAGTTTTTCACAAATCTATAGTAATTAACCTAAACTAGGCTAAACTTGGGGGGGAATTTTAGGGTTTAGACATATGCGAAATAATATAATTTCATTTTATATATTGACAAAGAAAGTGGGAAAAATTAGTGAATGGAAAAAATTAATTTGGATAGATCACACAAAGGTAAGAAACACATATTTTCATTTAGTTTTTTACAAATTTTATTAATATTTTTTTTAATATTAAGGTTTTTTTTTCAATCAGTAAATCTTTATAGTTTAAAATTTTAAAATTTTGGTTTCTAAATTATTTCTTTTTTAAAAAAATTAAAAAAATTGCATTATATAATTTGTAAACTTTCTATATTTTTTTGGGTTTAAGGCATATATCATTAGGACTTTTTTTGTTAGAGTTTATATAGTTAGGGTTGTAATAAGGCTTATGGCAAAATATCATTTGGATTTTTAGGGTTATGCTTTATGATTTAATGTTTAGGAATTTGGTTCATATATATCAAAGCTTAAGGTTTATACTCTAGACTTTGCTCATTATATTGATTTTTTTTATCTTATCACTTGTTTAGATCTATACATAGTTATGAATTTCCTTTGTTTCCATATGTTCCATAGTTATTAAAATTCAATCTTTTCTAACCCACTTTTGTTTGAATACAATACCCATATCATATTGTGATAATTTATTAACCATGAAACAAAAAAATTATTTTTTAAATATATGATTCCTCACCAATACATCATGAAATTTATGTTTTCAAAATTATTTATTCACCTTATAATATATTTAACATATATAAAAATTAACATAATGCAAAATTGGTCACATTGATGATACATGAGGTTAGGGGTTTAATGTAAAATTTACTACTTAATTTTAGAATTATGGTTTAAGTTTAGAATTTGGGACATATAAATTAATTAACATTTTTTTCAAGTCTATAATAATTAAAATAAATCTAGGGTGCATTTTGGGTGAAATTTTCAAGGATCAAATATATGTAACACAATTCAATGTCATTTTATATAATTTTAAAGAAAGTGAGAGAACTTAAGTTGGAAATATTACCAAATGGTAATATTTATATCTTATTTTTTGTTTTGTTACAAATTTTATTTAATTATTCAAAACATTAAGGCTGAATTTCTAGTTGGTGAAAATAAATATGTGTGCATGTATTACAAAATTATATGAATACGTAACCCTAAATGCAATACCCATATTCAAATTTCTTTTGATATAACCCATAGGTGATTTAGGTAACTAACATTCATTTTAGCATGGTCTTGATGTCAAAAACCTTTTTAAAACATTGAAGGCCTCCTAGGTTTTGCCTTTTCTGCCACTAAGCCATGCACCTCCTTCAAATGTTTGGTCAACAATCATTTGGCAAAATTTGCAATAATGTGAGTGCCAACTTTACACTTCCATTTTGACCCAACCTTCATCCATTCTTTGTCTTTCCAAGCCATATTAAATGGACAAGTGGATGCTGATGGTTGAGAGGCCTAGTCAATTTCAAGCTCCAAACCTAAACCAAAAACTATAAAAATAAATAAGTCTTTATTTTGTAATAAAAAAACCTTAAACATAAAAAAATCACACAATCTTATATATAAAATCGTTTGTCTGTGCGTGCGTGCGTATGTGCATCTGTCTGTGACCACTAGACACAGAGAAAAGTGATGGTGGACGCAGAGAAAAATGACGAGAAAAAGAAAAGTGATGGTGGACGTAAAGAAAAGTGACAGGAAAAAAATAAGACAACCGTAGGATGGAAAGGTCCTGAAACCCAAGTCTTGAGAGCCAAATATCGAGGTCCTGAAACCCAGGTCCTGAGAGTGAAACCCAGTGTCCGTTTATCAAGGTCCTGAAACCCAAGTCCTGATAGTGAAACCTAGTGTCCGTTTATCGAGGTCCTGAAACCCAAGTCCTGAGAGCCAAATATCGAGGTCCTGAAACCCAGGTCCTGAGAGTGAAACCCAGTGTCCGTTTATCGAGGTCCTAAAACCCAGGTCCTAAGAGCCAACTACAGCAACGCGGGCTTGCAAGCACGGGCGGATTGTGTCCGACCGTCACGGGTACCCACTAGTAGAATGTAGGTATTATAAAACATAAGATCACATAATCAAATGTAATTACTACAAACTCTAACCTTTTTCAAGTATTGCAATAAATGTTTCTTGAAAAATAAATCCCATACCTTCCATCAAATGATAGAAGGTGCAAGTATAATTAAATTTAAATCTTTTTGTACAATTTTTTTTTTCTACATTTGATCAATGTATGTAGATTTTAAAACAATCTAACCCAACATTTCTCTCAAAATACCCAATCTATATTGGAAGGGATTTCATCATTTGATTTGCAAACAACCAACATTGTTAACTTTAAACCACATGGATTTCTTGATTGATCAACTCCTAGTTCTATTGGAACAACATTTTGCTCCCTAATTGTCAATTCTAATGAAATAACATTTTGCTTCTAAGCTTCCAAATCACCACCAACTTTCTTTAGTCTCCTTCTTTTAGCCATTATAACCCTAAACATTTAAAAAACCACAAGATCATTATTAATTGTCAATGGTAATGAATAATTAGTAATTATTTGCAACAAAAGGACTAAAAAAATAAAAAAACAAGGTTTTGAAAAAAAAGGTTTAGATTTTAGCATGCCATTGCCTTCTTTGCAACAAAATACTTGAAAAAGGTGACAACAACAAGTTTGTTACCATCGCCCATTTTCATTTCAAGCAAAAAGAAGAAAAAAAAGGGCAACAACAACAAACTTGCTACCGTTGCCTTGTTCACAATAACAATAACAGAAGAAAAGTAAAATGCAACGGCAACAAGCTTGTTGCCATCATCTCATTCGCTTCAAGCAAAAAGAAGAAAATTCTGGGTGATGGCAGCAAGCTTGTTGTCATTGCCTTGTTCGCAACAAAAAAACAGCAGAAAAAAAAAGGCAATGGCACACTTGTGTTGTCACATTCTTCACTTCAAACAAAAACAAAAAAAGGAAAGAAATGGATGATGTCTTCTTTTTCTCAAGCAGAAGAAAAGAAAAAAAAACATTGAGAAAAAAAAATGCCAAGAAAGGAGGGAGCTTACTTTTCTTGTATTCTTCTTTTGACATAAAAGAAAGAAAAAACACAAAGAAAACAATAACCATAGAGAAGAAGAAAATGCAAAGAAAGGAAGGAGCTTACCTTTCTTGTCTTCTTCTTCTGAAACAAAAGAGAAAAAAAACAAAACAAAGAGCCAAAAAAAAAACATAAAGAAGGAAACAAAAATGCAAAGAAAGGAGGGAGCTTACTTTTCTTCTCTCGCTTCTACAATTGGGATGAAGCGCTCCTCTTACCTTCTCCTCTCCACCTTCCTCAAACCTTGTGCTTTCTCATCTCTTTGAAGTTTTGTGCTACTCAAGTTGGGGAGCTCTCCCTAGCTCTAGAGATGGAGTGGGAAATGAAGTGAGGGAGGTAGGAGGGGGGGAGGTAGGATGGGAGGGGAGGTAAGTAGGAGGGGAAAATTTTGGGGCAGAGTAGGGGCTAAAAAATCCCTAGGTAGGGGAAGAGGATATGTTTTTGGTTCATTCCCAAAACAACTTGAATGGCCTCATCCTGAATTGGTGCACTAATGGTTGCTAGTTCACTCCAGCCCCTTGTGACATGAACTTTCTAGTAAGGTTTTTTAACATCACCAAAACCTCTAGTCCCACAATTGGGTGCACATTTTGGAGAATGTTCCTAGGGTCAATGTTCATGCCCCTCACAAACCCTTCCAAAATTGTTTGATT
The DNA here is from genome assembly GCA_963920785.1 of Sphagnum contortum. Taxonomy (NCBI): domain Eukaryota; kingdom Viridiplantae; phylum Streptophyta; class Sphagnopsida; order Sphagnales; family Sphagnaceae; genus Sphagnum; species Sphagnum contortum. The sequence goes on from OY987284.1 coordinate 15,317,633, forward strand.
AATGCACAAAGCCCAAGACAAAATATTTCATGTTATTGAAAATGTGCAATCAATTAAAACTCAATTAAATACATCTAAATAGGTTTTTAAAAATTTCCAAACTCAAGAAGGGTATAAATACTTTGCACAATTATCAATTTGGGTAAGAACATGCCTAATAACAACCTTGTATTAATATTTAGCACATCTAATGTGCATTGTTTAACTTCTCTTCCACCCCCACCCATGAATTTGAAAAGATGGACTATACAAAATGACACCACAACAAATCATGATTATTAAAAATCTTATACATTTTGGCATATATCCTTTATTTACCCTCACACATTATACAATAGAATTTGAATTAACATGAATGTTTTTTAGGTAAGGAAGTGGGCAAAAGTGCCCATTGGAGTAAGTCCTTATAAGTATTGGATAATATAATCAAGTTGACATGGCATATTAACAAAATCTTGGTCATTCAGGGAAAATATTTATAGAATCACGATTTGCAAGTCATCATAAAAATATTTTAATTCTTACAATTCAAAATATGTTGCAATATATTGTTAAATATTGGTGTATCAACAAATCATATAAGTATGTCATTTTCAAATCATTCAAAACGTTATAAGAATCATCTAAGCAATAAAAGAATTACATACCCATTCCTATGCTTTTGCATCCTATATTTTGTTGTCTTTTCTCTTACTATGGATTTTAACAATTCAATAGATATTAAACATGTGAATGCAAAAAAAATTACAACATTGTACTAATGCATCAAAATTTGAAACCATATTATTTACAAATATAAGTAGTGGTTATAATTGTAAAAGAGGGAATGAATGTCACATTTTTAGTAGATGATGGGCAATCTACATCTCCACTTTAGCAACAAATATTCAATTCTGGTTTAAGATGTTCGACAATTCTTACATCAATGAGGAAAAAAACAATAATAATAAAATTCCATTGTAAAGGTGAGTTGCATTTATCATAGGTTTGAATAACTATATGGTAAAGGTAGCTTTCCATTGAATAGTTGTACCTTGATTAGTCGTGGAAGTTTGTACCTCCCATTCTTCATTACAAATATTCCACATCTAGATTTGCAAGACTTACAATATTGAAATTTAATTGGACTTTCAACTTGAAAATTGGATGAACTAATGAGTTGAAACTATTTTTGTCTAGTTCTTGATTCTGAAATGAAACTTCAATCTTCATCCCTTAACCTTGGGTTTGTAACAAAAGTTAAAGCATGAAAAATAGGTAGGTTGGGAGAATGTTTTGGAACTCAAACACATTTTTCTAAATGTTTCAAAACAAGTGTGGGAGAATGCAATAAAGTGAATCCCAACACTTTGAAATGGATAATTTTTTTTGGAGTTAGAATCTTATGAATGTTTTGAATACTTGAAAATAATACATGCAAATAGTAAACCTTGTCCAAATTAAGCTTTTCTTTAGATTATTGCACATGTTTCGAGACATAAATATTGAAAATTCTCTATTTGGATATGATCTAAAACTCAAGTTATATGTATAAAAAAATGGCAAGAATCAAATTGATATTTTGACTCCTAAACACTAAAACCCAAAAAAATAGGGTTCATATGACCTTTGAATTAAACATGTAATATGGGGTTGGAAGGATCTTTTAATGGCAACGATTTTCCTTTAAAAATGCCCCAATTTTACTTTTATGTGAAAATCATGAGCTCCCAAATTTGCAAGACTCATAATTTGACAAAATTAAGAATGTTCACAACTCCCATTTTAAAGTTTTGATAAATTTTGCCACTTTAATGTAATCCCTACTACCAATCACAGTATATATTATAAAGAACAAAATGGTGTCGCCTCCCAAGTTTGAACCATGATAAATCTTGTGAAAATTTGTTGTTCATGGCTTGTCCATGCACCATTTTGATCAACTTGCATTAACTACCTTTTTTTTTGGTTTGTGCATGTTGATTTCACCTTGAACCCACATTTGTGAACTCATCTTAGTCCCGTCTTGGAACTTCCCTCCCCTGTTCTTTCTTTTGGGAATGTGCCCCAACTTTGTAATTCATTTCATTGATTCATTACCCTTGAAACCGTTTAATAAACCTAGAGGTGTGTCATTTGGTTTCAATTTTTAAAAACAAATTTGGAACCCAATTTGGTTTTAGATCATGTTTAATTCCATTTCCATTGTGCAAAACTAAACATAATTTTTTTTGTGTAGCATTAGTTTGTTCAATTAGTCTACATAATCCAATATATAAATTATGTAAATTAATTTTATACAACCAATTGAACTAATTATGGGTGAAAGCATACTAAGGTGGAATACTTTTTGGCATATGTGAAATCCATACTAGCATTAAAATAAAAGTCCATTTTACACTATAATAGAATAAATTGTATTGCACAAGTCATGTGGAAAGGCTAAACAAATGTTTTTAATTTTGAAACTTTATCAATTGTAAATAATTTTATCAAAAAGTTAGATTTACAAAATGTGACTTGAATTATAATTCAAATGAATGAAAGACTTTATTAAGTAAATCCATATTCATTATATATTTCAATTTATGGTTTTCAAAATCTTTCAAAATTGTTTTCCTTTGTATAAATGGCATCACACTACTTTCTATGTCAAAAAAGTCATTCAACTAACTATTTTAGTAGATATAATGAATCCATAAGCATATGATATGAATTGTGATGCTAGGTTTTTGGCACTTCAAAAGTTCAATATGTTATGATAACTCAAAATCTATTCATGAAATTCATACAATGTGATCATATCACATGTAATATTATTTGTTTGAGTCTTTTTCACATATTGTTCTTTTATATTTTGTTCCATTGCCCATGATTGATAATCCAAGTTGTGATAAGATTATGTATTCCATTTTAATTTACTTTTGCCCATACTTGCATAAAAAGTAAGGTTCAAATTTTCCTTTCTTTTTTTGAAAAGTTATATTTATTCACATAAAGAACATGAACTTGTTGAAAATGGATGACATGGTTTAGGTTTCAATTAATTAATTTTTAAAAAAAATTATCTAATCCAATTCCAAGGATGGTTTCAACCATGGTTGTCACAACATTGTGCGTCTGTGATGATGTGACAAAAGCATGTGGACATAGACGCACCCCTACGTCATGTTAGTATAGGGTCAACCTAGGTCAAAGGGACTTTGAGCTACCCAGGGCAAGTTTATGCACGACCAAAAATTAAGTTCATTTCAGTCACTGTAAAGCCTATGGCAATGGAAATTTTTTGGTCACCAAGTTTATAATGATGAAAATGTTTTAATCACTACATGATTAACGAAAAATTGTTTTTAATCAGCACAAACTTGGCAACTGAAAGTATTCCATCACTAATCATGTGGTGACTAAAGTTTTTTGGTCATCACATGTCTATGAATTTGGGTATTTCAATTGACAAAGGATTGATCTCCACCATTGATTTGGCAATGGAATTTGGTCTGTTTGGTAATAAAATGTAGACGTTGCATGTCAATTCTCATTTTTTCCTTTGAAGTGTGTGGGCCTTGTGTTGATTAACACTAACCATTACCATATACCTTGGGAGGGAGGGGTGAGACCTTTATGGGTGTTTTAAATTTTAGATTGTCATATTAGACTTACAATTAGTGCTGAATTTCAATTATAACCTTAAAGGTGGAGTCAAATCTTATTGTTAATACATTAATTATATTAATAAAGTCTATTGTTCTTGTGTATAATTTTAATCAAGGAAGGTGGAATGCAAGTTTTGCAACAATGTTATTTTGTACTGCAAGGATAGAATGTTCTTCCATTTGGGCTATTGATGTGATGGCAATGGGTGAGCTGGGGTTGTAGTGTGTTCCATGACACATCCGTGGGTGAAAACATTATTTGTTCGATGTGATGGACTTGTCCCTCCACCACCAAAAGACATGGAAATACCAACCCGTATCTCGAATGGGTGAATAGAAAATGTGGTCATGGAAACATTGAATCTTTTAATGGAAGGAGAATTTATTTTGACATCTCAAATGGAAAGGGTTCGAACTTTCACCCCCCTTACAAATAGCACAAAGGGTCCTAATAGATCCATAAATAACAACACTTGAACCTTTTGACAAGTTTTGTTTCCCAAGGGATTGAATTCAACCAAAAAGTAAGATTTGGACAAGAAGTGGGCAACTTTTTTTCATGAGGCGAACATCCCCTTCAATGTTGTGCGACATTCGGTGTTCATAAAAGTTGTGAAAGCAACCTTGAAATCGTGAACCTACTATAAATTTGTGTCATACCATGGATTGCACACATATTTGTTAAAAAACAATCCAAGGTGGATGTGTCCAAACAAGTAACCGAAAAAACATAGAATGCAATTCACAAATATGGAACAACCATTTGTTTTAATGGTTGGGACAACATTGCACAATGTCCATTATTGAACTTAATGTTTGTTTATCCAAATTGACGTGCTCTTAACTCCTTGAGGGACTCAAATGTGAATCCAAATTCAAAACAGTGGAAGAGTAAGGAGTCAAGGCACACTCCCTGGCTCATAGCACTTTGGAGGGGTAGAGGGGTGTGCTAGAGCTCCAAGATGGGACTAGGAAGAATTGACAAGCTTCAACTACTCACACGAACTTGCACAATACCAATACAAGGTGGTTAATGCATAGTTGGAGCACTTTTGGTGCTAGGACGAATCACGGGCAACTCGGACTCACAAAACTCACCACAGTCCAAACTTGGGGGAAACCACACCTTCCCTCTTATAATATACTTTGCACCTCTCCACGGGGCCACATCCAAATGGCTTTTTGTCTCAGGACTCCCAAGTGGGAGTCTCGCAATTCCCACCTTTGGGACTCCCGCAAATTTGGGGGCCCATAACTTTACGTGCAGACCTCTGATTGTGAAGAGATCTAAAGCAAAGTTATAGCCCTTGTTGAGAGCTACAACAATACGCTACCTACACACAAGGAAATTGGGTTGACTCCCGACTTTTAGTGGTCGAGAGTTAAACTGGCAATTTGACTCCTGGCCTTTCTTTTGATCATAACTTGTGTTTCAAATGTCCAAATGGGCGATGCAAGCCCATTTTAAAGATCTATGTTTCAATATATTTTCAATGATATAATATCTTCTTTTCCAACTAATGGATTTTGACCTTTATAATCGCACTCTGAAGATTCAAGTGTCCATTTGGGACTCTAATTCCCACAATGGGAGTTCATTTGGGAGTGTGAGGGTTCATTCCCTCACACTTTTTGCACTCCTGGGAGCAAGTGATGTGATCCCAGGTCTACCTTTTGGCCCGCAACCTTGCAACACCTTACATTGCTTGCAAGCCCAAAATTAGGGTTGCGACACAAATGGTGATGCATTCATAACTTCCATCTATCAAAAAATGAAACCCTAATAATACACTATCAAAATGGTATATCCATGAATTTCTAGATAGATCCTCAAGTGGCAAAGACATTTGTCCTTTTTTAATTTATGAATTTAATTAAAAATTAACAAATGTCATATTGTGTCAACATAGTCATGTGTGTTGTAAACATGAAACTATATCAAGATGTCCTTGTACAACAAGTCTTTAGGCAAATTGGAGACATCTAAGACATAAACTCCTTTGAATTGGCATGAAAGATATTTGACATTACTGCCGTTGTGATACTAGGCTATGAACATATTTTCCTTGTCCATTACATTTTCAGTTCTAACATATAATGTCAATGGTATGTTCTTGTACAATAAGTCCTTTGGTAATCAAGAAATATCCACATGATATTGGCCTTCTTGGCCTGGGAAATATGACATTTGCCCCATCATAAACCCAAGTCAAAATGGTTTGGTCGTCCGAATTGACAACCTACTCGATTATTTATTTTTCAACATGATTGTTCAACATATTTTGTTTTGTGAAAAAAATTGGAATTAGAAAAATAAGGAAAAACGTGCATGGAGTCTTCTCCCCACCTTTCTTAAAGTGTTGTAGACCAATTGTCTAAAACAACCCGAGTCATACATGTTGAAAAGAAAGGGAGGAAAAATTAGAATCCAAACCTTTTTATATAAGTTAAATTAAGGGTACCCCAAAACTAGGGGCATCCAAAAAAATTGGCATGCAAAAAAATTGGCAACCGAAAAAATTCGGACACCATCCAATTTGATTCCCATGTATTAACCACACATGGCTATCATAGGATCATCAAATGGCGATTGAGTTTTTTTCGACCGCCAATTAAATGTGTGGATAGTTGACGACCAAAAAAATTCAATTACCATTTTTCAAGGGTGAAGGTGACCAAAAGTTTTCGATCCCCAATTGGCCAACTATCCATTTGGCGGCTGAAACTTGGCAACCAATGGCAATCGGACTTGTTTTGGTCACCAATGGTATAATGGTTTGGTGGTGACTAAACCATTTTTTGGTTACCATCCGATAGCATTATATCTACAATGCATGCAAGTTATCGGATGGTGACTATAAATTTCTAGTTGCCAACAAATCTAGGTCGCTAGACCAAGCTTGATGCCATATCATGTGTATAATGGTGAGTGAAATAGGCATGGGCTTGGTCTTGGGGCTTTGGGATGTGTGAATCCATTATAATACACTTTTTTTTTTTCATTTCTTGTACTTTATTCCTTATGTGTGAAGACTTTATTTGCTCTGAGCAAATCAGTGCCATAGATTTGGAAAAAAGTGGGAGTCTTTTGAAGGCTTTTTAAGTTCATGTTGCTAATTGTGAAAACAATTGTGTTAGACTTAAATGTTGAACCTCTTGGAGGACTCCATATTGATTTATTATACATTTTAAAAAAAAAAAAACTTTAATTTATCCCACTCGTAACTTTAACAAAATTTAACCGTAATTTACATTTACTTGTTTATTAACAAATGGTGAATACGATGGTGAATAACGCAGATCGAAGGAGAGTGGTCAAGGGCCATGGCATGAAAGGAATATGACACAAGGCAAAGTTCGAACCACTCGAAAATTTAATCAATTGTAGCAAATGCTGGATGGCAAAACCTTTCCAACCTTGGTCATACACATTGTGTTTTTCCTACGGGCGGTGGTGCCATGTTGATAAAAAGTGCCCACTTTCGAAGCATGAGAGCCACAAGAAAAATAATTACGCCTAATATACAAATTGACATGCCCCAAACTTCTTAAGAGACCCAAATGTGGGTCCTAGAATGAAACAATAAAAAAAGAAATGAGTTGGGGCATGCTCCCTAATTCATAACATTTTGGGGGTAGGAGGGCATGCTAGAGTTTTGGGATGGGACTAGGATGAATTCACAAGTGATAGTTCAAGATGACATCAACCTACACAATCAAGAAAAAAAAGCAGTTGGTCTAAGTTGAATGGAAATGGTGTGACAAATTTAGTAAGGACAGCTTCGAACACAAGCTTAACATGGCCTGCAACCTTTGAGAGGAGGCCCCACCCCCCTCCATATTATACTATGTGCCTTTCCATGGGTATTACATCCAAATTTCACTTTTCCCCTAGATTTTCAAATGGGAGTCCCAAAACTAGGACTTTCGTTGTCTCAAAACTTTGGATGTTCAAATATTTTTCAAAGCAAGTCTATTTTGAATATTTGAGTGCAATATCTTATATCCCTCAAAAATGTATTTCCAATGATGAATAGTTTGCCTCAATCAAAGTTCATTTGACCCTGTTTTCAAGGGGTTTATGGTTGGGAGTCAGATTTTCCATTTGATTTGTGCCCTTTCTTTTGTTCATAGCTCATGCAAATTAGGTTTAAATGAACAATGCAAGGGCACTTTATGCATTCAAGCATTAGAAATTTTCTAATGCTTTTGTCGGGGCCCACTTTGATATTTTTTTGCCTTTCCAACCAAAGGTCTAAACATTTGTGACTCATGCACAAATGCAACTCCCAAAGTGAAAATGCACTTGGGAGTCATTAAGCTCCATCCCTTGCACTCTTTCTCATTTTTGAGAGTGTGTTTCACACCTAAACATACTTTCTTGGCCTCATGGGACCTTGCATTCCACACTTAGTCATGAACCTAATGTTAAGGTTACGACACAAGTTGCCTAAATGAACACATGAAGGCACACATGTTGGAGATTGACATGGCCATGATAGGAAACCATTTCCCCCCCCAAAAATAGGTGCTTTTGATTGTGGCATGGATGGTTTATGCAGAGGTGGTGCTTGGGGTTCAAGTCAATTGGAAAATCATTTCAGGGAACCAAACTAGTAATGTGCTTTTGTACCGATTGAATAGATCTATGTCGAAAAATCCATTGGCTTTTTTAGAAACTCACCCACTTGCTATAATAGTTCTTTTAGTTCTTAGAAAAAGACCCCAAGTTCCTCCCCAATCTGCCCCTATCACTCCCCTTCTTCTTTTCGACTAGTACCACCAATATTGGTTATTCTCAAAATAATAACACTGAATATTTTTCATACTCAAGATTTGGATCTTGTGATGAATGACCAAATTGTTCAACACTCTTGGGAACAAAGTCCCCCTTAATCACTATTGAACATGGAGAACCCCATGGATGTAACATAGTTCAATGTTGTGGTTCAAATGGCATTTTACTTACCATTTGACACGATAATCGATCAAGGGCAGTTGGCATAGGATGGTGTTTCTCATAAGATGAATTCGACATTGTAAAACATGTTTTAGAAGCATTACGAAGGGAAATGGGTGTAATGCAGACACAACTTTGGGAGGTGACATTGGAACATGATGCATTATGTGAAGAATTGGTTCCATGCCAAACAAACTGTCTTTGGTTAAAAGAAGATGCTACTACTCAGTAACATGCATTGTAAGAGGCACTCATAAGGGCCACTGAGGTGGAAAAAGAATATTTGAATTTTGTGGAAAACATTGAACATTACCACCAAACATTGATTGATATGAAGGAATAATATCAAAAAGATGTTAAAGCGTTTGTGGAAACGAACAAATAGATTTCAAACCACATACATCTTGCATGTATTTTGATAGCATCTCGAGCTATGTAAATGGAGGCGAAGCTCATAAAAATGCAAGTGGAATATCATGAAGATGGGAGGTTCCAATCACAGATTTGACATCATGGCCCAAGATATTTGAGATGTTTCTTAACAATTTACCCAAGATGGCAGAGAATGCATGCATTGATTGGGTAATGCATCCCGAGCTCGATTGGGAATATGTGACCACCTTGTTAGAAAAAATAGGGGAACTTTTGTGGCCCACACATCAACCCTTCATGCAAATGGAAAACTATGTTTTATTTGTTGCTCCCCATTTGGACCAAAAGGAGGATGGATTTTGGGCATTTACCAACACATGTACCATTCGCAATGCCTAATTGGTTTAATGGTGGCAAAGGGAGATGTCCACAATGTTAAGCCCCATTTCATCAACACCTATATGAACAATTCAATCTTTGAGCAACCATGCCAAATGTGAAGTGACTTTCTGTCCTTTTATTCCTGGTTCTATGAGGTGATTATATTCGAAGGTACATATGTTATTAGTGAGGGAAAAATGCAAAGTGAATATCTAAATATTAAATTATGTTTGTAATTGGAAATAAATACTTTGCCTCCTATGCATCAATTATGATTTGGAATGGATAGATATATTTTCTAAATTTAAACTTTCCAAATCCTAGAATTTTATGTTAGATTGTCACCCATTTAAACCAACTTTTAAGGTGCTGACTATATGTTCAACTTGACAATAGACTTCTAATCACTCAAAACATTGTTCTTGTCACATGTGTTATCCAAGTTTAGCTTGTATTAGTTCATTGGAAAATTACTACAAGGCACAATCGCCTATCATATCTCAAGCTTTATATTTAAATTAATAAAAAATTGTGCCATATAACCTGAGAGGGTTTCACAAAAGCAAAAAACTTAACTTGGCAGTAGGCCTCTACTCACTTAAAACATTATTGCCATCACATATTTTATTTAAATCTAGCTTGCATTTGTTCATTGGAAAGTTAACTAAAGGGCACACTTACTCACCAAATCTCAAGTTTTACACCCAAATCAAGAAAAAAATTATGTTATAAAACCTGAGAGGTATTATGAAATTTCTTTAAGATTTTAAACTCCAAAACTACGCTTATTCACTTCCAATATTTCAAAGGTACTACCATCATGCAATTTATTATCCTTCCTTCCACCATGTATTAAGACGAATCATTTTTCTCCTTTTAAAGAAAGTTGTAGGAACAAGGTTTCAAAAATTCAAATCAAAAATTATGTTCGAAAAGAAAGAGATAAATGATCCAAATTTGCGCTTTTAAAGAGGAGGAAAGAAGGATGCAAGGGAAGACCATACTTTGGTGGCCAATGGAAGGTTTCAAGCTTGGTGGCCTTTAAAAGGTTCCATGCTTGACTATCTTTGGAAGGAGAGGGCAAAACATCTTTTTCATCTCCTTCTATTTTTCACCCCATAAAATTTTACTTAAACCTTTTTCCCCCTTGATTTTAAGGTTTTGCGTTACCAAGGTTTTAAACATTATTTCGTGTCTTTTTTCCCTTTTCCTTGACCTATAAATTATATTGTGTAACTTCAATGTATTAAGTCTTTCACATATTCATCGCCAAATTGATTTTGATCAAATTTTTTTTCCTTTCCTTGAATTCATGGCATCGCGTTTGACTATGTTTCATGGGCCTCAAGCCACACAAATGAACAAAGAACCACCTTAGGAATCATCCCTAGATTTGACACTAACCTAGCACATTCACATTGAAGAACCTAAACTGTAAGAGGTGCATTGTCGTCTCGAAATCAAACCTTTTCAAGCATGGTATTTTCAAATTTCTCCAAATCTTCATACCTTGGTGATTTTGTCGCAAGTCAACTTCGCTCTTGGTGATGAACTTGAAATTGATTGTGAAGGTTTTTACAAAATTAAAAACACCTTAATTTTCGTATGGTCTTTAATTTTCGCATGGTCTTTAATTTTCAGTGTTGGACACTATCATTGGTTGTGTGAACTAATTTGTCGACTACTTTCTAATAATAAAGCGGATTATTTAATTCGCACCATTCAACACATCCTAAATTTCCAGCAATTATGAAATACCACTATGGCATAGCTTAAAACTTAACATGTACTTGTAGCTCCTCCTTGAACTTTTCCATAACTTGAATAAAATTTTGTTCATCATGAAATCCATGTTGCAATTATTGGCCTATCACCCTACTCATTTTAACTATTATGTTGTCTCGAATTAATCCAACATGCTTACAATGCTCGAAGATTATTTTATTTCCATTTGACCCTGCATTGACACCCCTTAATTGCTTTAAGAATTTCAAGTCATTTTTGCCTATGCAATTATCCACAAAATACTAGGATGAGACTAATGTTTTGTTGAAGATTATGAATTTTGTTGTTTACTTTTAACCCCAACCCTTTACTAATTTTTGTTGAAAAAAAAAATTAACCCTACATCTCATTCATCCAATATTGAATTTTGAAACAAAAACAACTCCTCATGAACCATTCATCACCATCATTCCTTATTCTAACATGAAATTGCTAAAAACCCCTTATAGCCTTATCACACCCTAGTGCCCTTGATGCAATTTAAAAAAATTGAGATTACCATGCATGGTTATGTTGGTATGGCTCACACCATAACATTGGGAATACAATATGTTTAACACACCCAATAGGCCACAAGCATGGGGTGCAAACATGAAATGGATTTATGACATGGAAGAGTCAATATGACAAATGGTAATATGATGAATCCATGATTCAAAAAAATGTGAATTATTGTACTTGTCAACAAACAATACACGACACCATTGGTTTTATCAAATGTTTCGAAGTGGTATAACCTAAGAACCAAAAAATTTGAATATGGTTTAAATTTGGAATGTGATTAGTACAACATAATGGGGGAGGAGATTGATCGGGGGTTCACCATAAGTCGTTTCAGGTTGAGGACAAGGCTAATTTGACATTGGAGGAGACTAACAAAGGGCCATGTTTGAAAGACGATGTCACCTTGCATTATTAATTGCAATATCTCCTCACATGGTCACAATGCTCAATGAGATAGATAATCTTCTTGGGTTAAATGCAATTTTAAATGGGGAACCCATTGGGTTAAGAAATCATGTTAGTCAACAACATCATATTAATATTGGGGAAAATAATAGTAGAAAAAAAATAGATCATAGTAGTAAGGTGAGGTGGAATTTGCCACTGGATGTAACATATGTAAATCGTAGAGTAATTTCAATGTTGTACAAAATCAATATTTATAAAGCAATATGGGCAAACAAGTTGTTTCCCCTGAAAGTTTTTCACAATTAATGTAAACCTAGTTGAACCTAGTTACATATTTAACCTCATTGATGACAATGTGATTAGAGTAAATGGAAAACATATAATTGCAACTTCGGTGATGATGAATTTTCATCGAAGATGGTTTAGGTAGGATGACAATAGGCTCCCATGGTATTTTGTCCTACCACGTTCCTTTCCATAATATGTTAAAATGAATTATTCCAACTCAACATCTATTATATAACTACTAGAATGATAATTTTATATAACAATGTCTTATACGGTTGGAACCTTTTGGATTTCTTGTTTTTTTTTATTCTTGTTGCATGCATATTTTGAAATCCCCTTATTTTCTTTCCATTAAAAGCTTGCTATGGGTTTTTTTTTTGGAGAACATGCATGGCCTTTCTTTTCATTTTTACTTGTATAGTGTAAGAAAGGAAACACATTTCATTTTGAAAAATCTTTGTTTGTTTTTTGTATATTGCAATTTTTTTGTACAATTCCAAATGCATGTAGAAGTTTATCATCAATGGTAGTGCATAACAACATGGAGCCCAAGTTATTTGGGTGTGTTACAAAATTGCATCAAATTTGACTCCCAACAAGAAGGATTATTTCTTTATTTTCCATTTGTTTGCAACATGTTCCATTCAAATTCCCAATGAGTTCCCATCAATAACCCCGTTTTATTTTTTTTAGGGGATCACACAAGATGGTGACTAAAAGGGTTTTGGTTGCCATCAAGGGGGGGAAAGCAAAAAAGGAAAAAAAAACAAGGGGTTGGGGAAGGGGGGGGGGCATTGTGGCAATTGAAAACCTTTCAATTGCCACATGTAGGTGACGATTGAAAAAAATTTGGTCGCCACATGTGGGTGGTGATCAAAAGGTTTTCGTTCGCCACATGTGGGTAGCAATCAAAAGGTTATTGCTTGCCACACTCGCATGGCAATTGAATTCAGTCACCATTCAACGACACCAATTAAATTTGATCACCATCAAATGGTGGCTATGTATTTCGATTGTCACATATGGATATGTTGGCAAATTCAGTTACTATTTAAAAACCGTTAGATGGCAACCAAATTTGTCTCAGCTGTTTGGTGGTGACCAAATTTGAAAAAGGTTTTTTCAAGGTATATGAGTTTTAAAATGCAATCCATGATTCATTTTTGAGCACTTTATTTTCATTTGGGTTTTGTGTTTTTGATTCCCCTTGTACAACCATTACAAGAAACCTTGGATGAGTTGACGTGATCAAGTCCTAGGACATTCCCCTTGCCATAAAGATTTATGGGTTTTTTCATTTTCATTCTAATTCCTTTTGGACTTCTTGTTCTCAGGCCATTATAGCCCATCATTTATGGTCTTTGATTCTTTTCTCCTTATTTTAGACTTTTGATGCAAAGAGTATATAGTACACACCCACTGAAGCTCCGACTTCACACTTTCATTTGTTCTCACAAGAAGTAAAAAAAGAAGGGCTACATGGAGGTTCACAACTAAGAATGACTGAATATCTCTCCTTTGAGGGCTACTATTTCCATTTTATACTGGGGGCAACAACAGTTCCCACCAAAAGGACCAGCAAAAGAGTTCCCAGTGTTTTGCCATCATGCCATCATGGTTGTCAGGTTTCGATGGCATGGGCCTACCAAGTGCATACATATGTAGTTTTGAAGTCAGTGGGCATCTTGCCCCAGGTCGAAAATATGTGCATATGATAAAAAAAGTGAATTTTTTAGTAAAAATGTATTTATCTAGCAATATACGTTGTAAACATCAATGGTTTCTTTTTAAAACTTTTGCAATGTATCAAAATCACAATGACTTTAACCTTCTTTGGGTGCTTAGTGAAACTTTATCAAAGTTTTATTCAGTTTTTACAAGTTAGGGCAATTCTTAATGAAACTTTTTCAAAGTTGTATTCGGTTTTTACAAGCTAGGGCCTAAGACCTGTAAAACTTCATTTACTCCTTATACTAAAATCTAACAAAAATAGGGTATTAAATAATTTTTTCAATAAATTCTTGCAAAAATTTAAACATCTTTGAACTATGAGTAAGTTGCAAAATTTAACCCAAGTAAGAAATTATTTAAAAAATCACAAATTATGGAAGTTACATTCCTCCAGAACATCACCACTCTTCTTATTTAAAACATGATTTCAATTGTAATCCCACTATTCTATAGTTTCTACTTCGACAACTTTCTCGAACATTCCATCACAACTTTATTGGCACCTATTAAGTAAAACATTCAATGTGTGTATAATCAAAAAATATTTATTTTCGAGAATTTAATTTTTAAAAATTATCCCATTCCAAAAGGGTATTCTCCTAATTAGAATAAGTTTATAATACATACAAATCATTTGTTCATTGTTATTTACATTATGTACGTTTTATTCCTAAATCTATGTTTTTGCATTTCAATTTTTTTTTTCCATCCATGTTTTTAAAAAAAAAACCATATGTCACACACAATAATTCAAATAATCCAAAATATTTTGCAAGCACTAAATATGGCACCACCAAAAACCACTGACTATGCAGCTCTACTAGGCAAGTTGAAGGAGGACTTGGTCAACTCCATGCCATCACCAATTGAGAAGAAACCCAAAATAGAAGAACGATACTACCCAACTAATAGCCAACTCTGACTTCTGGACATTTGTGGCTTCAAAAGCTCCATCGAACCTCTAGTTTTTAATTTTTCCATGGAAGTAAATCAATTTGTGAATTTGTACATGATGGAAAACACCAAGTTCCTTGAAGAACATGGCAAAATGCCAGCCTCATGTATTAGTTTTTTCCACCTCTTAGGTTTTTCCCATAATAGACATTAATCCATTCAATTATTTTTCCATCCAAGATTTCATTCTCGCCCAATGAATGGATATCAATTCAGAACACAATAAATTGTTGATGGATGTTTTGAACGTACCATACATCAATAACAAAGATGAATTTACATTATACATGACATACAACTAGCATGATCCACAAGGCTATGCTTAGCAACCTGGCACCATATCAATCAAACAACTGTTAACAAATATGAAAAACACACAGCAACACCTCAAACACCAACATTGGAAATACCCCAAGCCCCAAACCATTGTCCTCGACCCTGACACTTGCTGGGATAAAAATAAAAAGGAGCATTCCTCACAAATAGAGAACATCGTGAGTATACAATCACATGCATACCCAGCAATAGGATCTACATGAGCCAATCGTAGACTCAATATGTAGGTTTCAACAACACACAAAGTCACCATTTTGTATGCGATTTGATGAAAGAAGTTTTCGACCCTTTGAAAAATCACTTCAGAGTAGATGTGATTTTCAATAACTTTCGTGAATATCTGTGTGATAAGCTTGAACATAGACACATAGTGATGTTACGAACCAGCAGACCTAATGGTTACAATAATCTACAAGGCACATCATCATCAGTCCCCAAGTATTGGCTACTCCATTCATGGCACATTTTGTAAACATTTTGAAAATGCTAAATATATGCTATGAATAGTTTTGTACATAAATAAAAACAAAGTTTTTCAAATTTTCATGAATGAGGATCCTTCATGCTAAGAAAACATTAGTTGGTTTAGTCACCTTCATCCAGAAACTTTATCTTGTTTTGAGCAAACAAAAAGAACACATTAAATTTTCGCATCAACTACATTTTTGCCCTTGCTCTTGTCTTTCAGACTAGAGAAGAACAGTGAAACGTCCATCTCAAACAGCTTATAATCATGTCGACTAATCTAACATAAAGTTCTGATTGTTTTCCCAGTTTAGAGCAGGTTCTCACCCATAATCCCTATTTCGGCCTCTACAAGTATTTATTGTTCTCAATATAAAATGTTAATTCTTTCCACATAGAGCCCTCTGGTTGGACCTCGACAGCTGTTCTTCACATTCAACTAGCTTGTTTATTCTTTCCATCTATACCCCAATATTAATTCTTTCAATCCACACCCCACTATTTCAATCTCTACAATGTTTATCACATTCAATCCAGAATGTTAATTGTTTTCACCCACATACTCTATGTGGGCTGGCACTATTGTTCATAATATCCAACATAGAGTATTAATTCTTTCCATCCACCCCCGTATTTGGCCCTCTAACAATGTTTGTTATGGTCAATATAAGATATTAATTGTTTCCACCCACACTGATTATGTGGGTGTCCACTAGTGTTTTATAATATCCAACATAACATGCCAATATAACATGCTAATTCTTTTCACCCACAACCCTCATGTGAACCTTGAAAAATCAGCTAAGAAACATCTTTCAGCAGCTTTACAAAAAATCTCCACATATATTTGCTTCATATATTCACTGTACATGAGCTGCCTCCACCCACCAGCCAGGCGATGAGGCCGCTAGTTCTACTTGAACACTTCAGTAGCATCTGGAGAACAGTCCCAGATGTTAGTTGCATTCAGTCAAATTTTCCAGTTGAGTTGCATTGAATTGCAGTTCAGGTTGGAGTTCGAATTTGGAAAAATGGTCTTTCATTATGTTCTAGTTATTGACAACCAAAATCACAGATGAACTGGGGCAAATCCGGTTCACCTCCCACATTTGTGTATATGATTTTATCCTGTGAATCATAAGGTCTAAATCTAGTCAAAACCATGTGAAGTTTGCATGGTATGGAAAAAAGTGATGAACGAATTCTGTTTGTAGTAATTTCCTTAGAAATTTCTCTTTTGATTTTTTTCTGTGATTCTCCTTCAAGCACGGCTGTGTATGTTCCAGTTTAAGGGGAGGCACCCTTACAAAGTAGAATAGTTCCTCTGCTTTTGGGGGGAACTTTTCTGAAATGTTCCCCCCCAAAAGCGGAGGAACTTTTAGGTTTTTGAAAGGTTCCTACCCCATGAGTACCAGCCAAGTATCATGTGGGTAAAATGAACTAAGGCCCACAAATGAGGACATTCCTGAAATGCAGGCTGCCTGAGCATCTGCCTCATCAGGGTCCTCACTTGAGGAATGTCAATGCCCTCGCCCTACGGCCTTGCCTTACACAAAAATGGTGTCCGTCAAGATCAAACATTATAATTTGCTGAAATCGTCCATGGATTTCTTTTGGACAGAACTGAGCCTTACCATGTCCAAGTCATGCCTAGAATTCAATTGGTGGGTAGTTGGGGAGGGGTTACTTGGCATGGGCTCTAAATACCGACTTTTCCAGCTCAGGAGAATGCACCAAATGTGTCAAAAAGTTGCCTCTGCAAGTTGAGGGTTTTTGTATCACCTTCAGACTTTGGACACCTCTACAATTTTCTATTTTCTAGATTCTCTTTGTGGGTTTTCAGATATGCTTTTGACATTTTTTAGGATTCCCAGCGGAACACATTTTCTTAGGTTTTGTCATTTGCTTCTTGGCCATTCATTAGCCATCTTTCTAAGTAGCACCTGCATGTCCCACACTTGAACCCAAATTTATATTTTGACTATCATCTAGGAACAAATTTCTAATGTATCCTCCAGGCATCTTTGTGTGTCAACAGCTGTAGCTTTACCACCGCAGTATTTGGACTCTTCTTCACTCCACGGTAGTTCTATAATAAGTAATGCCCTAGTTCTTGTCAGATTTGGTGAAAATTAACTAAAAAATTGGGTGAAGAGAATTCTTAGAAATTGCATGGGAATTTAGATGAATTTTATAAAAAATATATAATTTTTGTAGATGAATATTTTCAAATTTTCAAGTAGGAGCAATGAGAATGTTAAAAAATGATGTTGCTTAATCTGAGTTATAGCACAGATTTCATTAGAGTCTGAAGTAGAAAGGAATCTTTGTACTTAAAAAGTAATGAAAACAAAATCTAGTCAAAATTTTGGATTTCAGCCCTACTCTTGAATGGTAATCTCAAAATATTTTATGGAAGACCTATAATGGACAAGAGACATACATAAAAAACCGAAGTTGAAATATTTGAGAAGCCCATGTGTCCAACTTTAATTTAATTGAAGTGTCCTAAAGCACTGCAACTTTTTTTCTTTGTATTTTTTCGAGTGCCTCAATTGCCCTAAGAATACCCATTTCATGGACAGCCTGGAGGAGAAACTTCCAACAGGTGGAAGTTACTCTCCAGGTTGTCAGGGGAACTTGGAAGTTACCCATCAGGCTCTCATTTTTTAAAAAGGTTAATTTGAAAACATTACAAACAAATTTGCTCTGCTTTACGCAGGGGAAGGGTATATACAAAATAACCTTGTAACCTAAAGTTAGTTGAGTATAACTTTGCTGACTTACGCCCACTTTAGACGAGGGTCCAGGGTCCAATTTCCTAGGAACCAATTTGGACTGATTTGAAGCAAATTGAATCCTTGAGCTTGGACTGTACCTTGGTTCCTAGCCTGACTCTTGGTTCTCCAAATCAAGAGCTCTCCTTTCAGCACTGTTTTTTTGGTCCCAACCAATTGCTTTTCCCTCCAAAACAGGTGCCATGTAGGTTAGCCTCAATTTGCCACTTTTTGGTCTTGAATCCTTGTCTAAAGGCCTTGGGACCAATTTAAAGCTTTTGACCAATAAGATTGCTTGAATTCATTGGTCCCTGGACGTTGGACCCTCCTCTAAAGTCACCCTTAAACTGACCATTCCATGTAGTAGCCTTTGATGGTTGGTTTACTTGGCCAAAAATTTGCAAACCACATGTTCAAAATAGTAAGCCAGAACACAGTCACCTCCTAATTTTTGGTTGAAGATGTAAAAAATAGATGGAAACCCCAACCATTTTATTTTAAAGTCTTCAAAAGTCCAAGTGTGAAAATCTGCTATAAACATCACATCATGAGTGAACTGCATGACAACCTTTCACCCATCCATGTTTAGTACAAAATGTTGAAAATAATTTAACATCTACTAAAATGGGGCTTGAGTAGCCCAAGTTTGAATTTCTGAAATATGTGTGTTGAAGAATTCATTTTAGAGATTCAATAGTTCACCAAACAATATTTTGATGATCCAAAAGCATAATGTTTCTCAGAATAACATTGAGAGATTGTGATTTCAAATCTAAAGATTTCAGTTCAAATAGGTTAAAACAACCCATAATCAAATGTCCATCTATTGTCAAACATCCCTTAGAAACAAAAAAGACCTACATATTTCAACACCCGCCTACATTCAAAGAGAAACTTATCATCAAACATTTAGCTAAAATCAAATTTTTATGAATTTTTTTAATAATTTAAACCCTCAATAAAAAAAGAGGTGTTTGGTCATGGGTTTGGGACATATCCATGTGTAAACATATGTGAATTTTTTAAAGAAAGAGACACATAAATAATTGTGTACCTTTATTAAGTGCTACCTACCTAGTAAAAGATTGGTTATGCATGGTGTAAAAGGTAGCCATGTCCGTATTGAAAAAAAAAAAGAGTACATTTATAGGATATGAACCTCACTTGTAAAATAAGATTTATTTTGGGTTTAGGGGGCTAACCATACCCATTTTCCATTGTGGATGTACTTTTATAAAAAACGGGGCATTATTAAAACAAACCCCCACCACAATTGGACAAAATATGTTCAACGTTGGGTGTGTACAACCTTTAGAATTAGAATAATTTATATACTCTCTTAGAAGGGGACCCCAATCAATATTGTGCACAAAACTATTTGGAAATGGGATTGGGAATTGTATCAAAAATTTGTTTGAGAATTGCTGAAAAAATGTGCGAAAACTAACCTTTTAATGTTTGGTTATATGTATTGGATAAATCCTTGAAATTTGATACAACCCCTAGGATTTAATGGTCAAACCCTTATTGCCTTGAACCAACTCAGTATGTTTTGTTTGGACAAGGATTAGTTGAATGTTTTGTCAACCTAGATTCAAACCAACTACTTTTACCTTGTCTGGATCTAGATGATTGTTTTTAACCATGCTATTGTCTCTTTGTTTTCTGAAGGTAGACTTGAATGGCTTGAAATCTAGAGGCTGTAATGCATGAGAGCTGTGAGTAGGCACAGTGACCATGTCCAAGCCAAATTGTGATACCTACTTTATAGCTTTTAGAGTGACATTGTGAGCCATGCCCATTTATGATAAGTTAATGGCAATTATATCAGGATCTGCCACCAAGGACTGACTTGATAAAAATGAGAGGAATTCCTTGAATAGAAAACAAATCATCCATGCATTTTTTTGCACAACCATACATGTTCCAAGTTTACAATCTCTAATGTAATTGATTCTGATTTTTCACCCTTGAAAATGTAAAATCTTGGTAGAAAACCTATTATAGCAAATGCTCGAAAGTATTCCCATCAGTTACTATGATCTTTTATTATATTTTTCATCTCATTTTTGTTGTGCAGGGTGTGGAGGCAATTCTAAACAAAATCTTCCAGATAAAGGTGAGAAAATATGCAAAATTGTTATTTTTTCGAGAGATTAAATTTTTTTCTACATATTATTGATAATAAAGAAACTCATTACTAGTTGAAGGAACAAACTAAGCTAATTCGAAAATAGGTTTATGGATCCAGAACATGCCCATTTGTGACTCCTATCTAATTTCACAACTGTGGAATTGAATTTTTCTCATTGATAGCTCTTTGCATTAACAACACCAACTTGGGTTGCAATTCCACTCAAGCTTAGAATGAGGTATGTATCACGAAATTTTTCTTTTGAACATGAAGCATGTAATTTTAAGTCTAAGACAAGTAAAAGGTGGATTTATGTTTTCTAGGAAGTTTTTCAAAGAGAAGATTTTGATTCCACTACAAGGGTCTTGTAATTTTAAGATATAAGTCTCTATCATTGAGTAATTTATCTTTTGATTATCAATATTGAAATCTATGTATATAATATCTCTTTTGTTACATGGTGAAGTTGAATATAATTTGATTCGCAAATGGACCCAAGCCAAGCTTAAGGAAGAATATTTTCAACAATTTAGCTGCAGGTAGCCCTTCATAACCTTCTTATGAATCCCATTATTTGCACACAAAACAGGGAAAACATTTCATATAAACATAAATAGTTAAACCCCAAATGTGGGTATGTTTATATTTCTTTTTGGTCTTGCTAGATTAATGGATCTAGCTACACAATGTATTTCATTTTCGGCCTTTGTTTGATATATCAATTTCATTGATATACATTTTATTACATTTGTAGGTTGATTTGCTTCAAGCTTCACACATGGAACCATATTCAACTTTGAAAGGGTTGTTTTTAATAGACCAAAAACAAGTGGGTATTTCCCTTTAAATGCCCATTGTGACCAATAGTTGGCATTGACTACAAGGTAGAATTGCTAGATATACTAAACCTGTTTGGGTTAAGGGTGCTTTAAGTTTAGGCTTAAGTATTCAAGGTCTAACAAAGTCCTCAAGTGACTGAACCAACCAAACCCTAACCCATATCATGTTCATCAATGGTTTTTTATTCCAACATAATACCATTGCCTTATGGTCATAGTCGATTACAAAGTTGTTCCTATTTTCTTAAATATCTTCTAAAGGATTATAACAATCCCACAACACCCTAGAGTTGTTTAGTGGTTATAAAGTCGACCATTAACCACCTATAATCGGCTCCGACTACATGGCCAAATGTGGACGATACTAAATGCATTTCTACATCTTGGAGCTCCTTTGGATTTTTTCAATGCCCTTATTATCTGTACCAACTATAATAATATTGAGTTCAAATGAACTTTTTTGAGATTTTGAGTATGGCATTGAGGAATATCTCTAAGGCAACTCATCAGCATTTAGATCACTTCGACCATTACATTTAGTGATAACTATAGAGAATAGTTCCTTCCATGTTAAAATATTGGAATATTATATGTTAATCATTCTAGTATATCCCTGAGCCTAATTTACACTTCCTTGGCCATTGGGACATTTCACGCCCTGTGGTTGGTGCCGATTAGAAGGAATACGTTTTGCATTAAAGAATGTTGAAAGATAATTTTTTCCATTCTAGTATATTTATGTGCCAATTTGCAATTCATGGGCCTTTAAATCACTCCAAC